>OY755215.1:31003979-31232967 GCA_963576765.1 Draba incana | reverse complement strand
TATCTGGTATCCAATATTTCTGCAGGTTCAATGATCAACTCCTCTTCATTAGTAAAAGATATAGGCAAAGATGTAACCTGATGATCCTTACCCAAAACAGGCTTAAGCTGTGAAATGTGAAATACTGGATGTATTTTGGAACTCTCAGGTAGCTTCAGTTTATAAGCAGCTTGTCCAATCCTTTCCAAAACTTCAAAAGGGCCATAATACTTGGCTGCAAGTTTCTGGAACACTCTCCTAGCCACAAATTGTTGCCTATAAGGACGTAATTTGAGGAATACCTGAGATCTTACTTCCAACTGCAAATCTCTTCTTTTCTTATCTGCATTATTCTTCATTAATTGTTGAGCTCTCAAGAGATTGTCCTTAATCTGTTGCAACATCCTATCTCTTTCCTTCAACACTTCTTCCAGCTCAAAGTCTGAGGTTGATCCCACCTCAAATTTAATAACCCTTGGAGGATCTCTCCCATAAACTGCCTTAAAAGGTGTAGATTGTAGAGACGTATGGTATGAAGTGCTATACCATAATTTAGCACAATGTAAGTATGAATACCATTTCCTTGGTTGAGCTGAGGCAAAGCATCTCAGAAATGTCTCTAAGCATCTATTCAAAACTTCTGTTTGACCATCTGTGTGTGGATGGAAGGCTGTACTGTATTTCAACAACGTTCCAGCCTGCTTGAAACACTCTTTCCAGAATTTACTTAGGAAAATATTATCCCTGTCAAACACAATTGAAGCAGGATACCCATGTAATCTGACCACATTTCTTGTAAACTTGTCAGCTACATCCTTAGATGTAAAGGGATGCTTCATACCAATAAAGTGACCGTATTTACTCAATCTATCCACTACCACAAAAATCACATTGGTTCCCTCTGAAGTTGGTAATCCTTCGATGAAATCCATAGCCAAATCCTCCCAAATTCTTGTTGGGATTGGCAATGGTTGTAAAAGACCAGCTGGAGATTGAGTTGAAGTCTTGTGTGTCTGACAAATATGACATTCAGCGACATATTTTTAAATTGCAGATCTCATCTTTCTCCAATAAAACTGAGACTGAATCCTCTTTTGTGTCTTCAAAACTCCTGAGTGTCCCCCTGGTAAACCAGAATGAAATTCAGCCAAAATCAGTGGTATATACGTTGAATCCTGAGGAATCACTAAACTGCCATTATACATCAACAACCCTTGTACAATAGAATACCCTGGTTTAACCTCCTTGCCCAACATGATCTTCTGTTTCTTCTCATTAATCCAAGAATCTTTCTCAATTTCTTCTATCAACTCTTGAACCTGTAACGGATAAGGTACTGTCATAGCTAATAAAGTCACCTTCCAATCACCCTCCAAACAACTCATTCTGGATAAACCATCCGCTGCATTATTCTCTACTCCTGGCTTATAGATGATATCAAAATCATAGCCTAACAACTTAACCAACCATCTCTGATACTCCATTGAGACTTCTCTTTGTTCCAGTAAAAATTTTAAGCTCTTTTGATCTGTTCTCACAATAAACTTGCTGCCCAAGAGGTAATGCCTCCACTTCTGCATAGCCATCACAATTGCCATCAACTCTCTCTCGTATATTTGCTTTAGTTGTTCTCTAGCTGATAACACATGGCTAAAGTAAGCCAAGGGATTGTGTTTCTGCATCAATACAGCTCCTAATGCAAACCCAGACGCATCTGATTCAACAATAAATGGCTCATTGAAGTCTGGTAACGATAGAACAGGAGCAGAGCACATTGCTTACTTTAATGCCTTAAAAGCTTCTAAAGCCTGTTGATTCCATTCAAACTTATCCTTTTTAAGCAAATCATTCAATGGTTTGGAAATTGCTGCATAACCCTTCACAAACCTTCTATAATATCTAGTTAAGCCTAAAAATCCTCTTACTCCCTTCACATTCTTTGGAATTGGCCACTTCTCCATTGCCATAGTCTTACTCGGATCAGTTAATACTTCTTTTGCTGAAATAATATGTCCCAAATACTCAACTTTTGCCTGAGCAAATAGATATTTCTTCTTATCAGCATATAGTTGAAACTTCACAAAGATCTCCAGAACAACTTGTAGATGCTTCACGTGATCTTGAACTGATGAACTGTAAATCAATATGTCATCAAAGAAGACCAATATGAACTTTCTCAGATAAGGTCTAAATAGCTCATTCATCAATGCCTGAAACGTGGCTGGAGCATTGGTTAAGCCAAATGGCATAACTAGGAACTCATACAAGCCATCATGAGTCCTAAAAGCAGTTTTCTCAATATCCTTCTCTTTCATTCAAATTTGGTGATATCCAGATCTCAAATCCAATTTTGAAAAAATTTGTGCTCCATGCAGTTCATCAAGCAACTGGTCTATTACTGGAATTGGGAATTTATCTGGGATAGTAGCTCTATTAAGAGCTTTGTAGTCAACACAGAAATGCCAAGTGTTGTCTTTCTTTCTAACTAACAAAACGGGACTGCAAAACGGACTGTGACTGGGTCTTATCACTCCTGATTCCATCATTTGCTTAACCATCTTTTCCATTTCTTCCTTCTGACAGTGAGGGTATCTATATGGCCTCACACTCATAGGACCTGATCCAGGATGCAAAATGATAGCATGTTCTCTTTCTCTTAAAGGTGGTAGAGATGTTGGTTCTGCAAAAACCTGATCAAACTCCTTCAATAGTTCTTCAATACTTGGATCTATTTCGTCTTCTACCTTCTCTAATCCCATCATGTAACATTCTGTTACACCTTCCTTCACTTCTAGCTTAGCATCCACTGTTTCGAAAGTCTTTAGAGACATTTTTATTTTGTGCAAAGAAGGTTCTCCACAAATCGTCATTGGCTTCCCTTTGTATATAAATGTCAATTCATGGGATTCCCAATCCACTTGGCACTTGCCTAGTGTTCTGAGCCATTGTATAACCAGGATGATATCTGTATTCCCTAATTCCAGTGTAATAATATCTGATGTGAACTGTGCCTCTTGTAACGTAAAAGTTACCCCTTTACACGCCCCTACACCTTCTACTTTGATACCAGTACCCAATAACACTTCAAATTTATTGTTGTTCCTTGGTTTCAATCATGTTCTCTTGACTACTGTTGGTGATATAAAATTGTGGGTAGCCCCACTGTCCAGCATTACCACTATCTCATGTTGATCAATAAAGCCTCTCAACTTAGTTGTGGTTGGAGAACTTATTCCCAAAAATGAATTGAGTGACAACTCCATCAGCTCCTTACCATCTTCCTCCATAGTTTCTTCTTTATTGAATTCCTCTACACTTTCTTCTAACTCAACCTCACATCCATTAACCACCTACAAGACTCGAAATTCTTTGTTCACACATTGATGACCCACATAATATTTCGCATCACATTTAAAACACAATCCATTCTTCTTTTTCTCTTCATACTCAACTGGTGATAACCTCAATCTAGGTCTCTGACCAGCCATCTCTCCTCCAAAATTCTTTCCCATTTGTTTCCCTCCAAATCCAGGCTTCCCTTGCCAGTCCCTCCTGTTTTGGACTTATGCTGGGAGAAAGATGCAACTCTCCCCACTGGAGGATTCTGAGATAAAGCCCCATTCACCATTGTAGATAAGACATTATCCTCCATTTTCAGAGTTGTAGCTATGATCTCAATTAAACATTTTGGTTTAAGCATCCGTACCAAGGTTCTGATCTCTGGTTTAAGTCCATTTTTGAAGATAGACTCCAAACTCTCCTCATCAACATGCTCTAACTGAGACGATAATTCTTCAAATTCCTCCACAAATTCTTCTACTGACCCTTGTTGTGTGAGCCCATGAAGACGGTCTGACAATGACAAGTTCTTGAAATTCCCAAACCGTCTTAACAATTTCACCTTAAAAGATTTCCAATCTTTGAAGGGAATCAATCTGGTTTCCCAATTATACCACTTAGAGACTTTACCCACCAAATTTACTGAAACATTCCCCATTTTCTCGTCTTCTTCAAACCCTCCTAACCTGAAAAATCGCTCTGCTCTAGCGATCCAGCCATACACATTCGTACCATCACATACAAACATTCTAGTTTCTTAAGCCAATTATCTCTTGGTACCAGAACTAACCGCCTTATTATCTACATGAGAATTGCTCTGATTTTGTTCCACAGGAATGTTGCATACCTGATTCGGTGGAATATGTGACCCCACTTCGTTTTCCTGTTGAATCGTGTGATTTTCCGACAATCAATTCGCCGGATTCATCCCCGTTGTGCTTCCACCACCGCGACTGGCTCACCGCACCAATTGATATCTTGGACTCTTGCCATAATGCAGAAGGGGATTTGGAAGCATTTGTTGTTTGGTCTGGTCTTCCATCCCATGATCACTCTTGGGAAAAATTTAGGGACTTGAAGCAACAATTTCCAGCCTTTAAGCTTGAGGGCAAGCTTGGATTTTGCGAGGGGGGTATTGATAGGTCCTGGAAGGCTTATATCAACAGAGAAAGGAAGCAATGATAAGGTGGAATAGAAGTTAGAGAAGTTGTTGTGAAGCAGTTGTAGTGGTTATACCGATAGAGTTGACTGGAGTGTTGACTAGGGGAGAACCTTTGGGTATAAGTAGAGGCTTAGGAGTATTACGATCATGATCTCATTTGTTGTAATCTGATATAATTTGTATAGTTTCTCTTGATATTAATAAAACGGTAGCGTTTTGGGAGAAAAGGGTAACAAAAGCTTATTAATCTTGCTAAGGACAGTAATCAATTGTGAAATATGAAACACCGGATGTATCTTCGATCCTTCTAGCAATTGTAATCGATAATCAAATTTACCCATTTGCTTCAAGACTTGAAAAGGCCCGTAATACTTCGCAGCCCACTTTTGAAACACTCTCCGACTGACTGATTGTTGTCTATACAGCCGTAATTTCAAAAACAACTGAGCTCCCACCTGAAATTCCAAATCTCTCCATTTATTTTCAGCGTTATGCTTCATAATTTGCTGAGCTCGCACCAAATGTTCCTTAATCTGAGTCAACACACGATCTCTCTGGATCAACATCTCCTCCTTGTACTAATGGGAATACCTATAGTGATAGACTCCTCGTGAGGATCTATGCCCGAAGATCTCTTTGAACGGTTTTAAGGATGCAGAATGATGATGATGGATGAATTTCAAAAGAGAAGGTGAACGGTTTGAATGTGAAGGATGAAGAGATAAATGGATCGATGCGTACTTCCGAGAGATTTGAACGATCTCTAAGACTACAAAGCTTGCCCTTTGTGAAGGATAAAGATCCAAACACGATGAACAAGAGGGGGATTGATGTGAAACTTCCAAGGGATGTGAAGAGATCCTTAGACTTTCGGCTCTTGAGTGAAATGGGATGAAGATCCAAATTTCGGGTTCAAGAGGATGATCAAACGAGTTTAAGAAAAGACTTATGATTTAAAATGTTTGATGATTGAAATGAGAAGTGGCAAGCCACTTATATAGGAAAAGAGAAGTGTACATGCACACTCTCTTGGAAAAACAACATAATTAAATGTTTGACTAATAAATGAAAAATGCATTCAAAACACATAGGAAACGATGAATTTTGACTACAAGATCTCATAAAAACGTGATGGGCCTTTGATGGGCTTCCAAAAAGTCCAAAAATTAGCCTAAGTATGATAATGAGAAAATGGTGAAGTATGTGGGCTTGCCTCATTAAAAACCTACTTCGGAAAACCCATTGGGACAAAACCGAAGGTAGGGAAAAAGAGTACGAGTCCACATACCTCTCATTATCATCCTTCCTTGGCTCGGATCACAACCAATGCGGTTTGATGAGCAACTAAAGGAAGTTGGCCGTTTAGTCTCAACACAAGCATAGAGACGGCTTGGTTGAGTTGTCTTGTACGTGACCTCGTCATCGGTCCACTCGGGATTTCTAATGCCTTAGCGTCTTCAAGAACTTCAATGTCTCCAAGTTGCTCCTTGGCTACAAGCGGTTCCGTGACTCCATGTTCTAAGCTGGACAGGGTTCTATCATTCCCTCATTCTTCAAAAGGATTTGACCTCAAATCCGAATCATCTGCAAAATAAGGAACTAAGTAAGAAACGGATTCATAAAGGATTAAGGCCATACCTTTAAATTTGTTCTAGCTCGGCTTTGCATCATGAGGTGCTTCTTTGATCAACATGAAACTATTGACGTCTTGGTGTTTATCCTGGTCCAAATCAGGTGGTTTAAACCGATTGTCTTCCTCTCTCTTTTTAGTACTTTGGTCTTGATTAGGTGGCTTGAATCGTTTGTCTTCCTCTCTCTTTTCCTTAATTCCCATGTGGTTCAAGACTCCTCTAAAACCTGCATTTGGCTCTTTTGACAAAGACAAGTGATTCATATATGTGTGATTATAGACTAAAGAATCGTTTAAATTTGAAACATCTTGTCTTAACTTAGAGAAAGTTCTAACCATAACAAACTCTTCCTTAGTTTTAATTAATTGAAAATTGTTGCTAAACAAAGATATTCTCAAAGAAGGTTGAAATTCACAAAATTCTTCAAATGATAAACAATTTCGCTTAAAGAACTTTTCAGGTGTTAGTGTTTCAAAAGTTGGAATCATTTTATCAAAAACAGAATTTGAAACACGAAGTTCTTTCACATTTTCCAAACCAAAACGTTTTTCATCTTGAGCAGAAACCATCACAAGTAAATTAGGTTCTGTTTTAACCAAATCAACTTCCTTACAGTGCTTTTTTGTGTAGACACAAGGAAATGGCTCAAGGATTGGTTCTGGGACAAGGTTGGTCGGATGCTCCAAGTTATCAATCAATGGCAAACTCCTTGGTAATAGTTGTGGTAATTTTTCTTCAAGAACCTGTGAAAAAGAAACAATAATACTCGGTTGCTCCGGTTCCAAAGGGGTTAGTTTCTCAAGCACAAAATCAGATTTATTAGAAGGAAAATCACACTCTTTAAAATATTTAGAAGGAAGAGCATACTTAGCTTTCACAGATTTTTTGTAAGCATTGGAAAGCTCAAGTAGCACGTTCTCTAGTTGCTCTTTCGTTGTGGAGCTGCTTTTAACATTTTCTTTCTCCTTCATGGACTTTTGATGGAATGGTGAAGGCTGGTTTGGTTCATTTAGTACTAAACCGTTGGGTGCATACTTCTTCCTCAATAATTCGTTAAGCTTTCTCCACGAGGTGATAGTACGCTCCTTGTTGTACCACCGTTTATCAACTTCTTGACACCACCATTTATAAGCATCTCCTTTGAGCTGGCCAATTGCACAAGCCATCATTTTGTCCTTGTCGATGCACTTGTAGTAAAACCATTCTTCCATGCTTCTTTCCCATTCCAGATAATTTCTTTTTCCTGAAAATTCATGGAGATAAAGTCTATTAGCACGTTGAATATCAGAATACAAAGAAACTTTAGATTCGAGAGCGTGAGAGATTTTATGTGGGCTGCTCCGAGTTGATTTGAGTGTGGGGTCAGGAAGCTTTGGAGTAAGCTCTTGATGCTGATTCGGAATAAGTTTTGGAATGACTCGATTTAGTTGTAAAGCACCCAGCTTTTCATCGAGCATTGTCGCCATGATAGTCGTAAATGAATCCAACAACTTTTTCTTTTTCCTCGCACTAGAAGCGGATGATTCTTCCTCCAAACTCGCCATGGTACCTGAAAATTCAAGAAGAACTAACAAGTAAAATGATCTTTTGAAATTCTAAACAAATATAAAACTAGAAGATGAACATCCAGATCTGACACAATCAACTGATCAGTCAAAATAAAATATCAATTCGTGTTCAACAATTCTAGAATTATTTTTAAAAATAACTAGACTCATTCCAAGTTCAGATTCAATTGAATTCACAATTTTACGATGAGCCAATTATTTATGAAAATGTTTTTAACACAGATCTGAAATCTGGAAAAATTCAGAAACGAGTTTAGAACGATAAAACCTTGTTCAAAGTAGCTCTGATACCACTTGATAGACTCCTCGTGAGGATCTATGCCCGAAGATCTCTTTGAACGGTTTTAAGGATGCGGAATGATGATGATGGATGAATTTCAAAAGAGAAGATGAACGGTTTGAATGTGAAGGATGAAGAGATAAATGGATCGATGCGTACTTCCGAGAGATTTGAACGATCTCTAAGACTACAAAGCTTGCCCTTTGTGAAGGATAAAGATCCAAACACGATGAACAATAGGGGGATTGATGTGAAACTTCCAAGGGATGTGAAGAGATCCTTAGACTTTCGGCTCTTGAGTGAAATGGGATGAAGATCCAAATTTTGGGTTCAAGAGGATGATCAAACGAGTTTAAGAAAAGACTTATGATTTAAAATGTTTGATGATTGAAATGAGAAGTGGCAAGCCACTTATATAGGAAAAGAGAAGTGTACATGCACACTCTCTTGGAAAAACAACATAATTAAAGGTTTGACTAATAAATGGAAAATGCATTCAAAACACATAGGAAACGATGAATTTTGACTACAAGATCTCATAAAAACGTGATGGGCCTTTGATGGGCTTCCAAAAAATCCAAAAATTAGCCTAGCCTAAGTATGATAATGAGGAAATGGTGAAGTATGTGGGCTTGCCTCATTAAAAACCTACTTCGGAAAACCCATTGGGACAAAACCGAAGGTAGGGAAAAAGAGTACGAGTCCACATACCTCTCATTATCATCCTTCCTTGGCTCGGATCACAACCAATGCGGTTTGATGAGCAACTAAAGGAAGTTGGCCGTTTAGTCTCAACACAAGCATAGAGACGGCTTGGCTGAGTTGTCTTGTACGTGACCTCGTCATCGGTCCACTCGGGATTTCTAATGCCTTAGCGTCTTCAAGAACTTCAATGTCTCCAAGTTGCTCCTCGGCTACAAGCGGTTCCGTGACTCCATGTTCTAAGCTGGACAGGGTTCTATCATATAGGGTCTTACACTAATTGGTCTAGCTCCATTAACCAAATTAATTGAGTGTTCCCGTCCTCTAACCGGTGGTAAGCCCTTTTGTTCCTCAAATACCCCACTATACTCTTCCAATAAATTGTGAAGCTGTTCTAAAGTAACTACTTCTTTCATACCAGATTCCAAATTCCCAAATTCTATTAATTCTCCAAATCTGCAATGTTTCTTGTAGCCAGTAGAAAGAGACTTAAGGGATAATTTCTGAGCAAGCATAGTTGGATCGCCTACAATGGTGACATGTCTGCCTTGATATACAAAGGACAGTTCGTGTGTCTTCCAGTCAACCAGACACCTACCCCCTGTGCTCAACCCTTGGATTCCCAGAATAACGTCTGTACTCCCTAACTCCAGATTAATGAAATGAGCTTAAGACTCCAAATCTTGTATCCTAAACTGCACATTTCTACAAACTCCAAATCCTTTTACCGCAATACCATTTCCCAACATAATCTTCAAATTATTATTCTGCTTCCTCTTATTGCCAACAAGGCAATCTTGAGTCTTTCCACACTTCATTGTGCGTTTTAGCAACCTGGTGTTGTTCGTTTCGTTCTGTGTAGCCTTCTTCTTGAACTTGAATTTCCAGGACTTGGCACATTTTAGATGCTTACTATGTTGTTGCCATCTGCTTCTTCTCAGAGCCATATCATCGAACACTTGGTGTGCACTTTTGTTGGCATTGACACCTGACAACTTATGATACCTCTCACCCTTTTCTGAAACGTGTAAGCTATCTTCTTGATGATCAAGCAAGATATCAATACCAACACCTAAGTTGAATTCCTCGCAAACAACCAATGATTTGTTGAGACATGGAAAGCTTGGTTCCAAATTCGAAATTGGTACCTTATGCGATAATGCTTCTATCGAGACATGTTGTGACATCGATTCCATCGCAGGACGCGATTTGCCTTCTTGAATCGACGATTCTATCACCGATTTTGAGTCTTCCTCTTCAATCGTTTTCGCTTGTCTTGATTTTGGTTCTTCCATCGATTCCACCTCGTTACTAACAATCTCATGATTCTTCTCCGATGCATTGTCTTCTTTACTAGCCTGAGCAATTTGCTCCGACGAGATGGAATTGAGTCCTCCGGTGACCATCGCTGGTTCCGATGAGCGATTCCTAGCTTTCACAATCCGAATTATCTCATGAATGGACGATTCCAATGTTTTGAAACGCTCCATCATTTCTTTATGCATCGAATCGTGCTTCTCTATCAATATGACGAATCGTTCAGCTAATGTCAACTTCAGTGGCGCACCTCCGGCGCCGCCGTTGGATCTTGTCGTCGTCGGCATCGCGTAGACTGCTCACCGCACCAATTGATAAGCTTTTGTTGCCCTTTTCTCCCAAAACGCTACCGTTTTATTAATATCAAGAGAAACTATACAAATTATATCAGATTAAACAAATGAGATCATGATCGTAATACTCCTAAGCCTCTACTTATACCCAAAGGTTCTCCCCTAGTCAACACTCCAGTCAACTCTTTCGGTATAACTACCACAACTGCTTCACAACAACTTCTCTAACTTATATTCCACCTTATCATCTCTTCCTTTCTTTGCTGATATAAGCCTTCCAGGACCTATCAGTAACCTAATTCCTAAGAATGGAAAACCCAAGATAAAAGGCAATTACATAATATGAACAATATAAATATGGAAATGTCGAAATATTCTTCCCATAAACAACAAAGGAATTTCAAAATTATGAAGTATTTTTTTATCCACATTATAGTATAGCAACTTAACAAAAAAAAAAAAAAAAAAATTCTTAACAACATGGATATTATACATTTGACCAAAGATAATAATAAGATAACAAGAAGGCTTGAGTTCACATAACACAACAGGAAACCTTCCAATATGAAAACTACCATAATTATTCTGTTATAGACATGTTCAAACGGTTGCATTACCCGGTCATACTATGACTACTACAACCGGAAACCCCGGTTTTGGTTTGGTTTGATTCGGTTTGATTTCGGGTTACCACCAACTTCCCTACCAATTCAACACCCCCCACTAGACCTTCTAGATCATAATACACATTTTACAGTACATCTTATCCACAAAATGTTTTATAAGTTTACCTTTTCACTCAAGGCAACAACTTCTCTAGCAAATTCCCAAAGAAGAAACTGGTTTTTGCCCATCCTCCTCCTGTACCGGTTTGACCTTCTTCTTTCCATCTTTTACTCGGAACCTTATTCTTCACGTTAATCATCATACTATGTCCGATCTCTCCGCGCAATGCCTCGATTGTCTTCACATCCACTGGATTCCCTGAAGCATCTCTCACATAGAAAACGTTAACCGCTTGTTCTCCTACTGTTGTCACACCAGCTCTCGTCACGGAAAGCCCGTGCTCTCTTAGAATCCTTGTCACTTCCGATAGTAATCCAACTCTGTCTTTTGCACAGAGCTCTAAACTCCAACCCTAGAATTGAAATTCAGACATTAGGTTAACCAGTCATTACTTGTAATGCAAGAAACACTTGAAATTTTGTTGGTTTTAGTAACTTACCTCACTGACTCTTCTATGAATTGCGGCTTCTAGACATTTGACAACTCTCTCTTTCTCTCCTTCTGAGTCAAGAGTGTAACCATCCTTGTGTCTAATGAAATACTCCTGAGAGGCATGAGGACCTTTCGATGAAATCGTGGCGTGAAACACAATGTATTGCATATCCGTAAGCGTGCATACAATGTCAAACATGAGCTTAGGTCGATCCTCGCAGCTCACGCTTATCACGGAGTAACCTTTCTCTTCGCAATGCTCAACCGTGATCTTGGCATTGAGTCTAGGAGAAGCGGTATCATCGAGTTTAGTCACTGCTTCATAATCTTTATCAGCAAAAAGCATCTGATGAAGCCTACGGTCAACGTGAGTTGACCCAATGGAGAGACTCGTCCTAGCAACTTTCTCGTCTTCTTGATCACACCCGCGTAGCACATTGTTGAGCAGTTCTTCCATGGCAGACAATCTTTCGGGGTCATCAACGGCTCTAGATGTTGCGTTATCGTTTACATAGAGGACACACGCAATCCTACGGTTGTGAGTCCATGCTTCAGCTGCCACCACATTGAAGTTGAGCTCTGCTAGTACGGCTGTGATCTCAGACAAGAGACCAGGACGGTCACGAGCGATGATCTCTATTGATGTGTGGTCGCCTAATGAATGTACACCGACTCTTTTACCTGGCCATGTGTTTTGTGAAGCCAAAGCATGACCCTTTGGTCCTAACACCTTTTTAAAAGAAAAAAAAGAACAAGAATCATCTATATATTGCAATAACGAACCAAATTGCAAACATTATACAAACTATACATATGGTATTCATTTAAATTACATACCTTTTCGATGTAATCGATGGTTTTGCTATCGGTAACCTTGTTTCCTTGATGATCAGTGACATGGAATACTATTCAGGATTTGGAAATAGAATCGATTAGACATACAGTAGAAATTCGATAAATTAAAATTTGATAAATTAATAACTCCATAAATATCTTCGATCCTAAATTGGTTTTCAATATATACTTAATATTTTTATAAATTAATAAAATATTTGGCAATATTGCTTTATAGAGTTTTCATTGTAAATGTTAGATTATTACCATCCATGAACCATCCACCATCAGAAGAGATATATGCTTTACTGATGATGAGATCAAGATCCGTCAAAACTTGAACAACTTCAAGTAGTATTCCAGGTTTGTTCATACTATCAACCTATTAAGTATCAATATCACACATGTCAAAATCTCATTTAAACCATCGAAATCGAATAATACGAAAAAAAAAGAAGGATGCTTACCTTGACAAGGGTACATTCTTTGCAGCTAGTGTTATCTATAGAAACACTACAAAAAAAAACAAACAACATAGAAAAATTATGAGCTTGAAAATGTAATAATCCAAAAGAGAGTTAAGTGTTATTATCTATTTACCTTGGAGGATTGATTCTAGTACTTAAGTTCTCATATTCAGGATCGAAATACGGCCAATAGACTTTCGCCATTTTAACAAGATCTTCTCAATATCTGTGATCAACCAAAAGAGCTTATTTATATATCATCAAGAAACAGAACAAGATAAAGATAAAGAAGAAGAAGCAAAGCATTAAAGTGTCTCCACAAGTTGCAAGAAGATAAGATATTCGTAGATTTTTGTCTGTTTGAGTCAAATAAGTGAATCTTGGTTATGAAGTAACTCAGACATAAGAGAAGCAGAATCTAAAAACAAGATTAGATTTTCATAAAGAGAGACCACAAAACAAGAATCTCTCTGCTTCTTCTCAACCAAAGAAAAAGAAGAATAAATTCTCTTTACTATGAAAATCAAAACTAAAAGATCTTTTATGAACAAAGTGTTTCAGTTTTTTTTTTTATTTTCTTTAAGACATGATATGAGATTCTCTCTATTTGCATATAGGAATCGATGCTTATTAGAAGTAGCTGTCAAAGTGAAAAACATGAAGAAAAAGAGTTATAAAAATTAGTAAATAAATTGAAAAAGTTTATGGGAAGAAATATTTTATTGGTCAATGATGGAATCTAAAATGTTATACAAAAATAAAATAATTAAAAATATGAATCAGACAATATGACAACTTGCAACACTACTAAGCAAAGCCAACAACAACATGAAGAAGATGCGACAAAAAATTGTTAGTCGATTCACAAATTTCAATTTATAAAATCTATATTCAATCAACATCGAATTTAGCTACATACATCGTTCTCAAAACTCTCTACAAATTTTTATTAGAGCTTTATGTGTATTTTCTTTTCCTTAATTCAGCTTAATCTTATAAGTTCCTGGATTTTTTCACAAGAAACCCATTTTTGTAACAGAATCATCAAAAAGTAAAAAATTTAATAAGAGAAGCAAAACCTAGAATTCAACTCAAAATCGGAATCGAATGAACAAAAATCAAAGAACAGATTATGAATTTTACAATTATAAGAGTGGGAATAATTACCTGAAACTTAAAAAGAAGCTCAAATTTATGGAGTCGGCGAGAGAGAGAGAGAGAATCTATGGAAATTACAGAGAGAATATTATTTAAAGGAAAAAAAAATGAAATCTTCTTACATCTTCGAAAACAGAGACAGAAGCAAGTGTCCACAGAAAAAGAAGAAAACAAATGTCTCTCTGCCTCTTCTCTTTCTCTAAAGGTTCTCTCTTTTAATGAGAAAGATTGAAACCCTTCTTTCCGCGTCAGAGGTTTTAATAGGAATCTAACGAAATAGTACGACAATTTTTTATAATTTTAACTAAAATAATTAAATTAAAAAATTTTATAATTAAATGAGTAATTAGTCAGATATGACGAAGCGAACATTATAAATTAGTGGTGGTGGTGTTAAAT
Source organism: Draba incana (assembly GCA_963576765.1). Taxonomy (NCBI): domain Eukaryota; kingdom Viridiplantae; phylum Streptophyta; class Magnoliopsida; order Brassicales; family Brassicaceae; genus Draba; species Draba incana. The sequence continues at coordinate 31,218,620 of OY755215.1, read as the reverse complement.
ACGAACTAATTCCACACTCCACATTGACGCACATTTAAGCGCGTGTCACTCACTCTTCATTATGTTGGTTTTAAATCGGTTTGAGTCCATGATTTTCATAAAATACTAAACCGAATTAGATATAAAATTATCCATGTCAATCCACAAATTCCATCATCGAAACTTCTCTTGGTCTTTGCATATATTAGAAAAAATTGTAAATAGAAGTTAAACAATACTATAATCTATAAAATATAAAAAGAGAATTAAAAAGTGTTTTTAATCAAAAATGCAACATTAGGTTTATTTCTGTGGTTTTATCTTTGATTTTCGACAGATTATAGACCAATTTTTAATATAACTTCTCCACATTATTTTTCTTAGTACACATTGTTCAACAAAAGAGTAAATATGTTGAGTGATATGGATTCTGTTGGGCTTATACAATTACAACACTTGGTGGGCTTATTCTGGTGGAAGCCCAAAAGGAAAAGAGATAGAGATGTTTGTGGTTTATTTGATCGGTTCAATCACAATAATCGGGTTACCACATTAGTTACTCGGTTCTAACAACCAAAAGCAGAGACTGGGTCATATATAAGAAGTCAGATCGGGATTGGGATGATGATCGGAGAAAATCATCTTCTTCTAGCTTTCTTCTTGTATTCTCTTTCTCTAAGATCTCTTTGTTTTCTTGAGACTTGTAATCACCATTGGAGGTGTTTGTAGCTCGACGTTGATCTAGTGGATTCCGGTGATAGTTTTCACCGGCGAGCCTAGGGTGCTGGAACTAAGCACCCGAACTCGAGTCTCTGCATTCTTAATTTTTCTGCTCATTCGAATCTGTAGAATCAATAGAGAAATTGGTTATTAGATTCGTAGTTGCAAGAATAAATCTCTACAAGTAGTACCAGAGCATCAGGTGGTGCAATCGGAGCTAGGGGTAAGGAGATCTGGTGATCGGAGAAGAGAATCTTACTGGAAAAGGAGTTTTATGGTGATTGGATACATCTGAATCAGTAAGAAGAAAAGTGTTGGTTTCAACTTCTGGTGATATCAAAGGCTTTTGATTATCTAAGGCCAGATCTGTAAAGAAGAAAGAAAGTTCTTCAATCTCAAAGTGTTTAAAGAAAGAATAAGACGAAAAGATCAAAGGATTTCATTAAGAACATAGGTCATATAAAGCAAAGAAGATATCAGTGATCATGGATCCAACTCCAGGAAGATTTGAGATGGAGAAATTTGATGGTACTAGGGATTTTGGTCTCTGGAAATTCAAGCTACTGGGACAGCTTGAGATACAGGGTCTTTTGCAAGTTCTTAGTGAAGACTGGACTACAATGTCTACTAGAGAAATCATGAAAGAAGGGGATGATAAGCTAGCTACCAGATAGTCTTATGTGGATACTAAGAAAGCTAAAAAGGATCTCAGAACAAGGAATTTAATAGCTACATACTTAAGTGACAGGATCTTGAGGAAAGTGATGAAGGAGACGACTGCTCTGGGGATATGGAAGGCCCTGGAAAGAGATCATCAAACAAAGTCATTGCCAAATCGCATTTACCTTAAACAGATATTTGCAAGTTTCAAGATGGAGGAAAGCAAGTCTATAGAGGATAATGTTGATACCTTTCTGAAGTTGATTGTAGATTTGGCTAGCTTGAAAGTTGAAATTTCTGAAGAGGATCAAGCCATTCAACTTCTGTCAAGCTTACCTCCAGCTTTTGAACCTTTGGTTCATACCCTGAAATATGGTACAGGGAAGGAAACAATTACTGTTAATGAAGTTACAAGTGCAGCTTATGATAAGGAAATGGAATTAAAACAAAAGGGGAAGCTTCACAAAGGTAATTCTGGAGGAGACAGTTTGTTTGTGGGTTCAAGAGGAAGGTCTAACTACAGGAATAACAAGGGAAAAGGAAATAACTACAGGGGAAGGTCTAATAGTAGAGGCAGGTCAAAATCTAAAGGCAGATTCACCAGAGAATTCAAGGGTGGCTGTTTCATTTGTGGAAAGGAAGGGCATTAGAAAAGAGAGTGTCCAAATAAAGGAAAAAGAGAATCAATGATTCAGCTAATGTAGTATTAGAAGTACCTGAGCCTATGGTGCTGACAGTTAGTACAGACGTGTCTGATGGTGAATGGATCTTGGACTCTGGATGTATATTTCACATGACTCCAGATAAGGATCTCCTGTTTGATCTAAATGAATATGAAGGAGCAAAAGTCAGGATGACAAATAAGAGTATAAGTCATGTGAAAGGAATGGGAAAAATCAGAATAATCAGTCTAGATCAGTCAGTGGTTATTCTAAGTGAAGTGAGATATGTTCCTGATTTTGATAAAAGTCTCATCTCTGTGGGAATGCTAGATAAAAATGGTGTAAAATATGAAGGTGGAGATGGTATTCAACACTACTACAAGGATAAGAAAAAGGTTTTTACTGCTAAATGGAAAAACGGGTTATACTACTTACAAGCTCAAGTAGTTAAAGCAGAAGCAAATGTAGTAAGTGTGAATGAATCAGATGCAAATCTATGGCATTCAAGACTAGGTCACATGAGTGAGAAGCAAATGAGTATTCTAATTAAGAATGGCTATCTAAGTAAGGTAAAGATAGAAGGACTTAGCTTTTGTGAAAGTTGTGTCTTGGGCAAGTCTCATAGGTTGAGTTTCCCATCTACCAAGCACACAACTAAAGGCATTCTTGAGTATATTCATTCAGAATTCTGGGGTTCTCCTGCTAATCCAGAGAGTTTAACTGGTAGTAAGTACTTCATCAGCTTCATAGACAATTTTTCAAAGAAATGTTGGGTCTATTTCTTGAAAACAAAAGATGAAGCATTTAGTAAATTTGAAGAATGGAAACAAACAGTTGAAAATCAAACAGCAAAGAGGATTAAATGTCTAAGAACAGACAATGGTTTAGAATTTTGTAATGCTAAGTTTGATGGGTTATGCAAGTCTTCAGGGATTAAACGTCATAGGACGTGTACTTACACTCCACAGCAAAATGGAGTTGCTGAGAGGCTAAATAGAACAATAATGGATAAAGTAAGGAGTATGTTGGCTGAAACTGGTTTGGAGAAAAGGTTCTGGGCAGAAGCTACTGCTACAGCGGTATATATAATCAATAGGTCTCCTAAATTTTCTATTGATTTCAAACTACTAGAAGAGGTGTGGTCAGGTTCTAAGGTTAATCTATCTCATCTAAGAAGGTTTGGGTGTTCAACGTTTGCACATACGGTTCAGGATAAAACTAGTCCTAGAGCCTTAAAGGGAGTGTTCCTAGGGTATCCATCTGGTACTAAGGGATATAAAGTGTGGCTAACTAATGAAGGTATTAGTACAATTAGTAGAAGTGTTGTGTTTAATGAGATGGAACTCTATAAACACACATTAATGGATACTAAAAAGACTACTGAAGATGGAATTAATTCTGGTAAGGTGACTAAAGGGAAGTCTAAGAAGAAAGTGTCTTTCCATTCTGAACTCATATAAGGACCTACACCTTCAGGATCTGAAGGAGAATATTCAGCTCAAGGTGGAGATTCAGAAGGAACCTACAGTTCTGAGAGCTCAAATAAAGAGAGTGATGAATATTATTCTGAGTCAGCGGCTAAAGGATCATCTCAAGTTGATTTAGGATCAGGAGAAAGTCAAACAAATTTGGATGATTATATCTTAGCCAGAGACAGGTCTAAGAGAGAAGGTGTTAAGAAGCCTTCAAGGTTTGAGGATGAGGATTTTGTTGCCTATGCTTTATCAGCAGCCAGTGATATTGAGATTATGGAGCCAAAGTCTCATAAGGAAGCTATGACTTGCAAGGATAGAAGAAGTGGTCTAATGCTGAAAGAGAGGAAATGGGTTCTCTATTAAGAAATGGAACCTGGATACTAATAGAAAGGCCTCTAGATGCTAAGGTTGTTGGCTGCAAATGGATCTTCAAACTGAAACCAGGGATTCCAGGAGTTGAAGATCAAAGACATAAGGCTAGATTAGTGGCTCAAGGGTCTTCTCAAACAGAGGGTGTGGACTACAATGAGATATTCTCACTGATAGTAAAACATGTATCCATTCGGATAATGCTGTCAGTGGTTGTTAACCTAGACTATGAATTGGAGCAAATGGATGTCAAGACTGCTTTCTTACATGGAAATCTAGATGAAAGAATCCTAATGCAGCAACCAGAAGGTTTTATAAAGAAAGGAGATGAGAACAAAGTCTGTTTGCTAAAGAAGTCTTTATACGGTTTAAAGCAATCTCCTAGACAATGGAATCTAAGGTTTGATTCTTATATGAAGTCTCAAAATTTTCACCGAAGTGAATATGATTCATGTGTTTACATGAGAGACATTCAAACTGATAAGGCTGTCTATCTACTTCTATATGTGGATGACATGCTAATAGCCTCAGGTAAATGGTCAGATATCAAAGAAGTAAAGGCTAGTTTGAGTAAGGAATTTGAGATGAAGGATCTAGGTAAAGCTTCTAGGATTCTAGGTATGTATATTATAAGAGATAGGGAAAAAGGAACTCTTATATTATCTCAGAGAAACTATCTAGAGAAAGTCTTAAGGACTTTTGGTATGTTAGACGCAAAACCAGTGAGCACACCAATTGCGTCACACTTCAAGCTAAGAAGTGTAGCTAAGGATGATCAGGAAGATGAGGCTGTTCATATGAGGGATAAGCCCTATGCCAGCGTTGTTGGGAGTCTAATGTATGGGATGATTGGATCTAGACCTGATCTTGGTTTTGCAGTTGGTTTAGTGAGTAGGTTTATGGCTACACCTAGTAGAGAACACTGGGAAGCTGTTAAATGAGTTCTATGATATCTAAAAGGAGTTTTGGATACTAATCTAGTATTCAGAAAGAACAGGGAATTCAGTATTGAGGGGTTTTGTGATTCAGATTACGGTACAGATTTGGATAAGAGAAGGTCAGTAACAGGATATGTGTTTTAGGTATGGGGAAATACTGTGAGTTGGAGATCTAATCTACAAGAAGTGGTAGCTCTGTCTACTACAGAAGCTGAATATATGGCATTATCAGCTTCATCTAAGGAAACTATTTGGCTGAAATGGTTCTGCGATGAAATGGGATTTAAGGTCGACAATGTAAGGATACATTGTGATTCTCAGAGTGCTTTAGACCTAGCTAAAAATGCAGTATTTCATGAAAGAACAAAACATATAGCTACTAAATTTCACAAGATCAGAGAGCTAGTTGCAACAGGTGATGTGAGTCTATCTAAAATTCAAACAAGCAAGAACCCAGCAGATTTTTTGACTAAAGTCTTACCTCGGCAGAAGTTTGAGCTCTGTTGTGATCTGCTCAACATCATCGCCTAAGGTATTGGAATAGCACCAGGTAACTCCAGGTCAGTGATATCTCGTTGAACAGGAAAGGAGAAATTGGTTAGTAGGTGTTCGTGTTAGTCACTGGAGAAATCAATATAGTTATGCAGTAGATATTGATTTGGGTATTTTAAGAGTTACATGTGATGCTTAGGAACTGGAAGTAGGGTCTTCGGTTCCAGGTGGAGTATCTGCATAAAGGAACAGTGAAAGGTCATTGTTTAGGCTCAACAAAGTTTGTATAAAAGGTTTTGAGGTTTGTTGATGGTTTCTGAATAGATAACGATCGATTTAGAAGGGTTTCGAAGTTACCTGGTTAAGGAGAGGCATCAGATTGTGGTGCTTCGTGTTATTTGATCTTCTTGGTTGGTTTTATGAGAAGCATATGGTCGGTTGCTTCAGGGTATATGATCTTCTGGGTGTGGTTACAGATTAAAGAGGAATTTGAAGAGATTTGGGGTTATGGAACTCTGAATCGTCATTGTTGTGGTTATCGGAATCACTATATAAGGAATCTGCATCAAGGAGAAGAAGATTTAATCATAACCAGAAGAGAAGAGGAATCAGAAATGTTTATCTCAGGTAAATCTCTAATTTAAACAAGTATAAAGAAGAGATTGATTGGTTACCTGAGTTCGTTGGAGAAGAGACGAAGCTATGGTTCATGGATAAGGAGAACCGCCGAGGTTACGAGTTGACCGGAGAAGCTTGGTCGTGCCTCGCCACTGGATCAAAGTAGTCGAGCAAATCCGTAGGTGAAGAAAAAGTCGCCGCTGGAACTAGGGTTGTGTTGTCCGGTTTTGTCTAAGTCCAAAGGTGGAGTTTGTGGATTCTGTTGGGCTTATACAATTACAACACTTGGTGGGCTTATTCTGGTGGAAGCCCAAAAGGAAAAGAGATAGAGATGTTTGTGGTTTATTTGATCGGTTCAATCACAATAACCGGGTTACCACATTAGTTACTCGGTTCTAACAACCAAAAGCAGAGGCTGGGTCATATATAAGAAGTCAGATCGGGATTGGGATGATGATCGGAGAAAATCATCTTCTTCTAGCTTTCTTCTTGTATTCTCTTTCTCTAAGATCTCTTTGTTTTCTTGAGACTTGTAATCACCATTGGAAGTGTTTGTAGCTCGACGTTAATCTAGTGGATTCCGGTGATAGTTTTCACCGGCGAGCCTAGGGTGCTAGAACTAAGCACCCGAACTCGAGTCTTTGCATTCTTAATTTTTCTGCTCATTCGAATCTGTAGAATCAATAGAGAAACTGGTTATTAGATTCGTAGTTGCAAGAATAAATCTCTACAAGTGAGTTAATGGTAATTTTACATCGCTAAAATGTGAAAGAATAATGGAGAGATCGCGTGAAGAACTTTGTAACAAAAGCGCGTGAGAGACAAAGACTTTAGATCTCACGGGGTAGTACGGGCGGTTGTTTTTGTCGTTTAGTTGCCCTCTTGCAGACTGAACTATCCACGAGGCTAGGATTGAAATTTTCTGGTGTGGTTGACCAAAGTTTTAACAACGAGGTTTAAAAAAAGTTTCATCACTACACTACAGTTAAAACGAGGGAGAGTAACGGTAAAATAATCGTACAAAAAGTGATAAAGACTCAACTATATTTATATCTAATTCGGTTTAGTATTTTATGATCGGTTTTGTTACGTACTAATATCTGATCGGTTTGAAAATTTTTTGATGAAAGAAATTTTAATCTTTTTGCAAAAATGAAAGAAATTGTTAAAAATGAAAGAACTAATGGTTTCAATTGTTAAAATGAGTCCCATCCAGAATTATCTTAATGTTATGTTTAGCTATACATAAACGTATTAGATAGTAAAAATATCTAGACTTCTATAGACATCAGAAATTAGTCTAGATTTATTTTATAATAACCCCAGTTGTTATAGAATTTCAGGATTTATGATGGGTGATGCGTCTCAAAAGAGTCGAGGAGGTAGGATAATAAAACCTACACTAAAACTATAAGAGATGGAGTGGATGAGGGTGGAAGGACGGAAAAATAGAGGACGTGGCAGCCACGACTCTTCATCATAGATTTTCCAAGAAGCTATCTAAAGATCTTGCTCTACTCTTGTGATCATCTTGGCATGGATATTGGTTTAACACCTTCTCACACCTTTCATTTTAAGAAATGAATTTGGTTTTCCTAGCATTATCTTATATGTTTGTCTCAAATATATGTCTTCTTTCAATTGTAAGAGTTATCTAACAATCGTAAAACTCTTTACTTGTTACCTTTAAATATATGCATGAAAAAAATTCAAAAAAAAATAACCCCAGTTGTTCAAAATGATTTACATGCTAAGCTTTTATATGATGTAATGAGTTGCTTCAAATTTCATCCCAGTTTTTTTTTTTTTTTCTTTTTCTATTTTAAATGTTGAAATTTGAAAAACACTTGTTTCAAGTGATCCTGACCGTATGCATGTTCAATTATTCTATGGCAATTGCTCTTCAACTTTAAAAAAAAAAAACTGCATGATTATACTGATAATGCCCGCATGGATGTGGTCGAGTCGTTTGGTGAGACTAGTGAATGTGTTTTAATACATTCATGTGAAAAGTCCGAAATTAGATTTCGGCACATGGTAGTTTGACAACGTGCTGCTAAGAGAAGTAAAGCCCAAGACCAATCTTATTCCAAAATGTGAAAGAAGGCCATGTATCTAGGGTGTCCAACAAGTGGTTTTATATAAATAGGACATTGTGTTTATGAGCATTGTAACTTTGGCTGCTAAAACGCAGCCTCTCTTTCATCTTGTGAAATCAAACTACATTTATATTGTTCTTGGTGGACAACCCAAAGCTCTCTCCTTTCTTTTTGTTTCATGCATCAATAAAGCTCTAATAAGGTATTACATTCTCTTTTGTATCTTCAACTAAGCTCATTTGAGCATGAATAAATCCTTGTTTGGATTAATTCACACATACCCTTGTATTAGTCGGAAGATATTCTAAACTTGGATTAGGTAGTGTGGTAACCCTTCAAGGAAAAGTCCACTATGTAGCAAAGATTTGTTGTTATCAAAGATATTTAAGCATTCTATTTAGTGTTTGCCGATTTCAAGATGTTTAAATAAAAAGCTAAAAGAAACAACTACCTCAATTTCAAAATTTTAAATGATTATTCAAACTATTTTGATAACAGATCATAAGAACTTATAAATTCATTGAAAACTATAAAAAATCATTTAAAATTTTAACCAAAGGTTAAATAACTAAAAAGTATCCGAATGTACAATATAGCTTGAAATGAATTTTCTCTGAATATCATGCTTTTTAGTGGGTGTGATAAATAAATAAATTAAAGGCCAACTCGCTAAGAGAAGATTCGTTATTTTTGCTCTTTAATCTCTCCTCTCCCCACATTCTTACGACGTCATTCTTTCTCTCTTTATTTGATTTCTCCAAAATTATCCTAGCCAATCGTGTTTCAGTAATCTCTTTTTTTTTTGCTAAATAACACCATCATTTCTTGTCTTATATATCCATGTATACATCACAAACAGTTCACTTATTTTGTTGTCAACCAAAAACAGTACACATATAACGAGCCAAAATTTCAATAATTCATCTCCCTACAAATATTCTTATATATAACAATATATAAAAAGAAATGAATCTTGAATTATAAGTAAGAGTGTTTTAACAAGTCCAAGGTTGGTGTGTTGTGAGTTTGAAACCATCGAGTACTAAAATGCAACTTATCCTCTGAGATATATATAGCAGATTATTTTCATTACTGATACAAATCTTATTAATTTTTTAATTAGTTGTGGTTTAAAACCTCATACAAAGGACATTGTAAGAGAAAAATATCAAATTGTTGTTAATCTAGGACAAATGCTAAAACAAGGATTTTTTTTGGTTTTTGTTATAGAGATATAAAAGATTGCTTCTCCTCAGATTTTGGTGGATGATAAACTCAATAATGCTTCTTTAGAAACCTAAATTTGATTTGTCTCATAAAAGATCTATTGAAACAAAAGTTTTGATGACGATATAAGCCTAGAGATTTCTTGAAAAGGATCTACTTGTTTTGAAGAAACCACTAGAGATAGAATTGGTATGAATAGAGATATTTATACAAAAGGCTTAATAATGTATCCCACATTTTGTGTTTGTTGTTAATTCCAATATCCTCAATTTTCTTCTATTTTCGTACAACAACAAAAACATAAAGTTATACCAAAGTGCTTTTCCTACAAAGAACATTGCTTAGTGGAACATGTGATGGCCTCAACCTCTCCCACCTTAAATGTTTAACAACAAAAGATCATCTTCAAACACTGTTTTTGAATCAACCCTACCCTTATGCTCAATCCTCACCAAGAAAAACAAAGCAAAAACAAAAACAAAAAATTGTTTCTTAATGCTTACCACTTTGATCCACTCATAAAGATTTTTGGTGGTTTCTATAGTCATACGAGATGCATTGAGTTCTAAAAGTCAACAGCTACTATTTCTACTTGGACAAGAAAACCAACTGAGGTCTCAAAGACTAAATTCTCTTCAAAAACCATGTTCTTGATCTTGGAGATTCCTCGGAAGAAGATCATATAAATAGTTGGAAATGTGCTTAATTGATGAAACGATTATATGTGAAGTTTGCAAATTGCAACATGAAAACAATCACAATTCTAATAATAAGAATTGTTGTATATATGTAATAAATAGCTCTATAGATGAACATGAGATTCTATACGACTGATTCAGTGAGGGATAAAACTACGTTTTGCGTTTTAAGATACGGGAGAAATTGAGAACTGAACGCAATTATTCTTGTTGATTGGAGAACTCCTTTTCAGATGACGGATTATGTTGCTAGTGTAGTCCCGCTTAAGATTATGTTGCTAAGGTTGGCAGGACATGTCTCGGGCCAATGGCGTAGATGACAACCATTGCCTCGATTGACTTCTTGGCTCCTTCGTTGAAAGCCCTTTAATTTTGTGCAATTATCGGTTGAAGGTGCCTATGATCGCGTTTTTAATGTTGCTCGACCTTTCCTTTTCGCTTTGTCTTCCTTGTCTCTCTCATGTTTTCAGGTTGTGTATCGCTAGATTCTTGGCTCGGTTGCTTTGCAACTTTGAGCTTTTAGAAACTACCGATTCATTTATGTTTCCATGTTATTTTTGTCTTTTTTTCCCATGGGAACATTTCTTAAGGTTAGCTTTTTATTTCCAACAAATTGTAAACCTAAAGTGTTCATTAAGATCTAGAGCATGGTTATTGGGAGGTTGTTAATGAAAGTAACTTATCAAATATAAAATTAATTTTTTAAATATAGTTTAATTAAATAATTAAATTTTAAATAAAAAGCAAAACTCAACCAACCATAATTTGACATTTGTGAATTGAGTTTCTTAAACTTGTTTATTAAATTCTAATTTTAGCAATTTTTTTTCTTCTCTCTCCTAAGTTTCTTAATTTCTATTAATTTTTTTGTGTAAGAATTCTACTAAGAACCTCCCAATAATCATGCTCTAATGATATTTCAAGTCTTAGCTACTAGAAAAGAAAAAAAAATTACGGATTCTTCCATCTAACATCCTCTGGCTCATTCTTCAATGTATTTGATCATGTAGTAAACGTTACGATAATCCAGCTGCAAAAACAAAGAATTACTATGAGACACATGCTATAAAGAAATTGTCATGAAGAAGTTTAGCTTACGTATACAAAAAAAAAAAAAAAAAAAAATCCTGGTGAAAAGCAGATAGATGATTATATCATCCAAGATCAACAAAACTTGACAATCACATGCCTATGTTCATCAAACTTCAGGTGATTGGAAGTTTTTTTGTTTTTATGCATTATCCCCTTCATGTGCATTTACTTGGGCTGAAACTTGACCTATTGTTTTGCTTTTATTGGTTTCATTCACACTCAAAATTTGAGTATTCAACAGTCAGCCCAACTAGAACCTGGATTCATTTTTACTTTGTAGGTTTGTGATCCAACTTGAAGAATAGTCAAGATAAAGAAACAATTGGGAAGAAGAACAAAGAAGAGACTAAAGTAAATGAGTCAAGAGTGTTTTGCCTAAAGTAAATGAGAGTCTCTCAAAGTGTATTCTGATTGGTCCCACGTTTGTTTGGCACGTAACATAGCCGTTAGGGTTTGTGGTAACTCAAGTAACTGTCTCTGATATGCTCAAATTAACCCTAAGAGCTACTCTATCAAATTAAGAGATCAGATTGCAGTATTTAGAGATCGAAATCCACAGGGAATCAAGATAACACAATAGATTAAATAGATTCGGATTAAACTATGCAAATAGTATGAAAGCAAGTGAATCAAAGCAAGCAAAACAAACGGTTGTGAAACAATAAGAGAAAAGCGCTAGGCACAGGAAAATCTCCAGTGAATCAGAATTGCAGATAAATCAAACAGTTAGGAATATTAAAGCACAACTCTTGAACATGAACACGAATATAAAACTAATCAACTTTCGTTGCAGAAGTTATCTATGATTAAATCCTAGCAAACCAAATTTCTTTGCGAGTTCTATAAATTTAATCAAGCATTAAAGTTCAAGTTCAATTGTTCACAAAACCCTAAACCAAATTTTTTTGCGAAAAGGAATCTTGCTCATCAAAGTCTAGATCAGGAAATCAATCAAACTGTCGTTTCTATTAATTATCCTAAGATCAGATTTCAGGTCATGAATCTAAAATCAGCAATAAACTCAAGACAAGATGAAGAACTTTCTAAAGATATTCTCCTAACAAGAAATCAGATCTAGCAATTCATCAAACACTTTCGAATAACCCTAAACCTAACAAAGAAAACTACTCAGACATATCGAATGATGAAAACATGATGTTATTAAAAGATATCTCTAAGTAATTGATAAAACAAAGCATAAGCCTAAACAATGGCTTGGAAAACGTATATATACAGGTACAAAACCGACTGGAAACCTAAAAGTAAACATCTGGAACTTTCGGGCTTCGAACGGACTTCTTCAGATTAAGATTTGGGCTTGGTCGACATGGGTGTCGATCGACACTCATGGTGGTGTCGATCGACACCATCATAAAAATCTTCTTCTTTTCTTCGATCTTCGCCACTTCGTTCCGCAATGCTCCAAAAGCTCCAGTAAACATCTTTTCTGCTCCAATCGTCCATGTACCTATAAAGACTCTAAAACCAACACAAAACACAACAAAGACTCTAGATATAGGACTTATATCATGGCTTAAACTGGGTAAAAACCATGATATATCACTCTGTTTCTCGTATAAAACAGAGGCTTCACTTCTTAGAACTTAAGCCACTTATGGGCGCCTCAATGGCACCTCGTAGAGAGAAGATGTTGTCTAGACTTAGCTCGTAGCCATCTTTTTCCTTTTATCTCTTCTTGTATTCTCTCGGATTGTTTAACCGGAGATAGAGAGAGAGAATGAATGATCTTCTTGTTGTAAACCACATTAGAGATGTGTTCCGATCTTTATAGTGTACGGTCATAGCGGTTGTGACCGTGAACTGGGTGAACAAACCTTGTGTCGTTGAAATAAGTGAATTGATAAATGGTTTTTGGGACATGACTGAAGTTTAAATCCCTAACATACATGCCTCTCTTTCATCAGTTTTCTTACAAGCACCGAGTTTTCAGACCCGTGCTCTATAATCTTCTCAACAACTTTCTTTCTTTCTTTCCAATTGAACTAGTGGTCTTGAAAGTAAATACTCAAGTTCAAGATCAGATCAAACGTTCAATTTCACTTGGGAGAGATGATTAAATAGGGTATTATCAACGGTTGGTCCCGAGTACGAGGAAAATTATGGATCAAAGATTATGAACTCCCAAGGTTTATAAAAAGTAAAAATATAAATATAAATTATTTCCCATGGCTTTATATCCATAATCCATTTGCTACACATCCTCTACAATAGATGACCATATGCATGCATCTGCATTGGAAGGTATCTCTTCTACAAGATCCAGCAACCAGCTCGAGCCGAAAGTTCGACCATACTTGAAAAATGCTCTTTACCTGGAACAAAGCCATAGACCAACTTCACTGCTTCAAAATCTGAAACACTAACGCGGCTCTTGATTTTTTTTTTTTTTTTCTAGATTTATTTCGGCTTCTACATTATTAATCATTATTTGACAATGATGAATCATAATTCATAAATATGAATTAGTATTTGACAATGAAATAGGAAATCATTATTTGATTATTATAGTAACAGTTTAAAATCAACGAGGAGTGATGATGAAGCAATTTCTAGAAGGAAGACAATTTGTAGGAAAAAAGTCTAATGATTATCGATTGAGAAAAACAATTATATTTAAAGTGATGATAAAAAACGGTTTAAAAAGCACCAAAACCCCCTAAAAACTACAAAATGTTTGGTGACTTTACGAGATTAGTACTCATTAGTCATTACCCAATCTTTTAGGTATCGGTAGTAATACGACATTATGATGACATATAATTTCTCAATTTTATGACATATGTGGTATATTGTTTTTTATATTGTATGATTGATATAATGATGAGAATAATAAAGTCTAGTAGATTTTTTTTCTTCAAAATGATCATAAATATTTGCTGAACTCTGGAACGTATACGTAATTGGATGCGTAATGTGTTAATTTCTCTTATCCTAATGAATCATCGAGATAAATAATAAAATCCTAGCAACAAGACAAAAACATGTGCATTTTATTTTGAAAAATGACGTGGGCAAATTTGTTATGCAATAATTTTTTTAAGTCAACGATATGTTATGTATTATAAGTATTGCTATTATTATATAGTTACACGTGGTTGTCGAAATTGAAATACCAATTTAAAATTCATACAACACAACAATAACGTATCGAGTTTTAAAAAGAAATATCGTTTAAGATACATTGGAGAATTAGGACAGACGAATCTATTATACAAATACATGCTTAAGCCTTCAGTAAACACACAAAGAAGGACTTAATGAATTTGGCGTATCACAAACGCATCAAACGCAAAACATAAAATTTCATTCATTACTGCATAGGCGCATAGGTAGAATCACAGTCAGAGCCGGTAAAGAACATAAGCAAAAGTAAAGACTAAAGATGATAAGCATGTAAAACGACCGTTTAAGATCTCATATGTTTAGAAGTTCAATATCATTATTAAGAGTCTAAGAGACGGTTTGCTTAGACCGTTTGAGACATGGTTTCTAATTTTGCGTGTGACATCTGAAAACTTTAATCAACATTGATCAAAGTTAAAACAAAATATATAGAGAGAACTGATGGCTGATAATACATAAAATTTTGATTTTTTTTTTTTTACTATTAGAAAAAAATGTTGTAATTTCAATTATCTTTTACATTTTTTCAACTTCATCATGAAAACAAATCTATCGCATTAGAGAGACTGCAATGAATTAGATTTTAAACTCAACATGCAAAAACATCCTCTTCTAAAATAGAAAAGAAAACTTAAATAAAAATAGTCACTAATACAACGACCCATCCCATATATATTTTCTCTTTACTAAATCTCATGTTTATCTTAATCCCATTAGGGGAATGGAATCGAATCTATGTACCAATTTTTTTGTTTTTATGTACCAAATTGCTAAGACAGTGGAAAGCCAACGATTAATTTAGATTTCAAGTTATAATCAAAATTTTTTAAAAATTATACTTGATAAAAACAAAAAAATTATACATTTTCTTGTTTAATTTTTATTTCCACTACGGTTTTCGAGACGGCAAGAGCATTAAAATGCCCCTAACGTGTCATAGTGGTAAACAAGTAGGGACGAGTAATTAAGCCCAAAAATAAACTATATCAAACGACTAATGATGCTATTCAGGAAAAAACAATCATGTAATTAGAAGTAGAGGATCTTTATTAATTAGGAAAAAAAATCGATGACTTAGATTATCTCCGTCGCACGCTTTCTTTGATTACATTACCCTATCAATCATCACATTAAAATCCAAATGACAATAATATCCTAAGCACTAAAATTCATTAGCGCAAATAATTTTTATAAAAACCAGTTAATACAAAAACAAATTTACAACAAAAATTCGGTTCTAATTCTGTACGAAAAGCGAAGAAAATGACCACGAGGGCATAGTTGAAAAGAAAAAGACAACAATAATTATTTTATTTTGTTCTTTATTAATTTTCCAATTTATTTGTCCTATCTTATAAATAAATGTGGTTGCAAAGAGCGTGTTTAACGGGACTTGACTTCTTATGTGAAAGTTGTGAACAAAAGACCCATCACCTTCTCAAAGTCCTAAAAATCCCATCTTCTCGTTTTTCTCTGTTTCTTCAAATCAAATTCCCAAAAGATCAAACAATCACAATCTCAAATGTTTGATCTTTCGTCTAAATCGTTCAATACCCATTTGAGTTTTCCCGATGATCATCAAGATTCCGGCGTCTGTTCGCCTCCTCTATGGAGAACCAGTCCACCGAAGAGTCCTTCTCACCGACAAAGCAATTACCAGAACCTCTCTCCTGTTTCGAAGGCTCAAGTCATCGCTCGTGGTCAGAGAGAGCTTATGGAAATGGTTAGCAAGATGCCCGAGTCGTGTTACGAGCTTTCGTTGAAAGATCTAGTCGAGGTTAAGACAGACGAAGAGAAAGATCGGAAGGTGCTCGACGAAATGCCTCAGAGAATAAAAAAGGTGAGGAAGATGAAGAGTGATAAATGGGTCGATCCGATTCGTAACGGAGGTGTGAACAATAGTGGGTTTCTTCTGAGGTTGGTGTTTCCTGTTAGTTTTGGTGGTGGTAAGAGAAAGAAGAAGAAGAAAGATGATGATGATTGTTCTGTGACAAGTAAAGGATCTTGGCTTTCTCCTAAACCATCGATCTCTGATATGAAAACAGAGGATAAAGATTGTTGGTGGAAGAATGATTTGTCCGAATCGCGTAGGAGTCAGAGAGGTGTTTCAAGGATCAATAGTGAGAGTTCAAAGAGTAGTGGTGGCAGTAGTAGTAGAAGCAATAGTGATCAAAGCCGAAGAAGTCTAAGGTATGCATAATAAACTCATGAAAAATTTAATTTTTTTTAATAGAAATCTTTGATCATAATTATACGAATTAACCGATAAAATGGTTAGAGAGTGTAGATGTTAAAAATTGATAGAGAAAGAAGACTGAATTACTATTTGGTATTAAGTTCTTGATTTGCTTAACTCTTTACTCTCCATTTTGTGAAATTTGGTTTGAAGTTAATGTTCATGGAAAAGGATCAATGTAGATGTGTTGGTTGCACAAGATTTTGACTTTTTTTTTTGTTTTAAGATTCTAATCTTATGTTATGTATACACTATAGATTGGTTACAAATTACAATAGAAATTAGATTCTATTGTCCCATTTCGGGGTTTTAACTTTCGAATTGTGAAATGTTTAAATGCAGGGATGAAAACAATGGGTGCTTATCTTTCCTTCGGAATGTACATTTTCGAGATTGAAATGAAAAATTTCTTCATTGGTTTATACTCTTCTTACTCTAGCGTCGAGCCTAGTTTGCGAATAAATCCAGGAACGGTGAAGATGAAAGCAGAGGACTTGAACATTCTTCTTCAATGTAACCACAACAAAGATTCTAATTTTGAGTTGTGCTTGTAAGCCTATGTATTGTAATCTATAGAGTCAATAATGATCTTATATGTAAATAAATCCATCTTCTTTCACTAACGTAAACCGATAAAAGTTTTACCGATGTTCATCGATATTTATCAAAATCTTATGTTTTTGCTTGTGGCTATAACTAATAACTTTATCTTTGCCTTCGCTTCCAGTTGAAATAGAACACTGAGTCTTCCTTTTTCTGGTTCTGTTCTTGTTCAGGTGAGGTTGATGATAATAAAGTTTAATGTCAAATGGGTAGTCCAAAACGCGTTTTTTTTTGTTTCTTGCATTTTTAAAACGCGTTTATACTTTAGCGGTTTGGGACTCATGGGAAAAAAAGTCAATAGGGCTAGCAAAAAAAACCGAACCTGAAATCCGAATCCAAACCCGACCTGAAAAACCTGATCCCGAACAAGTTTGGTTAAATATCTGAATGAGACCTAAAGGCTAGGTACATTGGGGTTTCGGGTATTACCGAATCCGAACCTAAACCCGAAAAATCCGAAGTTAACTAAATCTATTAACTTTATTTTTCACCTAACTTCGGATAATTTGAACATTTTTGTCGAGTTTGGGTAGTTTCTGTATTGGATTTTCCGATTAATTCAGATACCTTCAAATAATTTTGGATAGTTTAGGTAGTTTTTTTATCGTGATTTTCTAGTATTTTGGATACTATTGAGTAGTTTTTGGATAACTTTTCTGAAATTTTTTTTTGGTAATTTCGAATATCGGGTAAAACCCAGTCCCCACTAAAACCGAAAGGAACCAAACCGAACCTTATTCGAAAATTAAAATACCCAAATAAGATACTTATGAGTCTATTACCAAAAACCCGAAAAATTCGATCTGAATACAAACGGTACCCCAACGCCCACTCCAATGTTTTTAAAACCGGACCGGATGCTGAACCGAAAAGTTGTCCAAGTCATGGTTCAACCGTTCAACCCGGGTTTATATACAACACTAATATGGTATATCGGTATATGTATATTATTATAACTGTTTTATCTTTAATTCTTAATTTACATTATTCCCTTTTTTAGTACCGCTCATAAAAAACCTCTAATTTACATTAATTTTTTCATCTCTCCAAAATTGCCGCCGCCCAACTCTTCTCTTCTTAGGTCTCCTTCAACTTCTTCTCATCAAATGATTCAAATCCTAAGTTTACGTAGACCATTTTTTTCGTTTATTTTATTGTTCATGAGTTAGATCAAAATCAATCAAAATAAAAGGAAACAATCAACCAAAAAAAAGTATAACAACAAAAACCCTTAAAAAAAATGGAGTATCGGGGTTTTATGTCAAACCGAACCGGATAACTCTCCAGTTCGTGGTTCGGTCCGGTTTTCAAAACATTGGCCCACCCCCTTAAGTCAACGACGAAACCTATACGAGAAAGCGAAGCCGTTTTGTAGGTTTTTTAATTCCTCTGTATTTGTTAACTAGGTAAGGACCTGCGCCAAGCGCGGGATAAGCATTTTAACAGGTTATTCGATAAAATTTTTATTCTAACAACTATACATTGTTTATTAAAAACAAACCAAAATTTTTTATTACAAAAGTTGAGTTTAGAACATGGATATTAAGCTAACTCTTATAATTTGATAACAAAGATTATTTAATTTGGCACCAAAAATGATGTTAAAGGATATTTAGAATCGAAAATATTAATTAAATATCATGATAATTATAGCACGGTGATATGCATTATCACCCTCGTAATTAAAAGACATGATGTTGTTAAAATTTGATAGTGGTGTTATTCTATCAAACTCAAGCCTTTACCACTTCGAATAAGGAGATTCTAGACACCTTATTTTATGCGCAACATCAATTAGCTTAAACTTGAGTTTTTTTTTCAATTGGAACCATTTGTTTTTTGAGTAAGTGCTTTATGGATCTTGCATGCTTTCTAATACTTGTTACACACAAACAAAACATGCATTCGTAAGAAATAATAGTATCAAAATCATACTATATAATCTTAGCATAATTTATTAAAAACTGTAAAATTGGTTTGTATATAAACACATTTTAATATTTAGAGATATACTAAATAAGAATATACCTTACTAAATAATTTCTTAGAGGATTGACAACGCTTAACAACCGTTGTCAAAACCAATGGTATGTTCAATCATGTTGACTCTAAATCAAGATTCAAAATGCTCCATGCGTAAGAATTTTGAGAAATTTTAAATATAAACTAATAACAAATAAGGAGTTCGATGAGCTTCCAATTATTTATTTTCTCGTTCTTATCTCTACATAAAATATTTGGAATAATTCTCCGATTCACCCTTAGGGGTGAATCTTCTCATTCACATTTTTTTTATTAGCTAATCAAAATTAAGTTGTGGGTCATCAATCTAATTAATTTAATTAAATCATTTACTACGTACTTAAATTGAATTAATTATAGGGACCAAAATAAATAATTATAGAAGTTTAACACTAAATTATTCAAATCATTAGCCTAATACTGGGCAACAATTGGCCGACCTATTAGCCTAATACCTACATTAAGTAGGCGGGGGGACTCGATCCCGGGTGTGATGGTGCCTACCTTTTAAAATCAAATATTTTAAAATTAAAATTAAACCTTAAACCCCAACCAAACCCTACCCCTAAACTATACCCTAATTTGGGAATAGTTAACCCAAACCCAATAATTAAATGAAATTTCAGCATTCAAAATCAAACCCTAAACCCTAAACCCCAAACTCAAACCTTACCCCCTAAAACTATACCCTAATTTGTAATTGTTAACCCAAACCAAAAAATTTAAACTACAAATCTATTAAAAATTAATTTTTGTATTTATAGTATTTTTAAATAGATTGATGGCCCACAACTTAATTTTGATTGGCTAAAACTGAGAGGATTCACCGTAGGGGGTGAACCCAAGAATGTTTCAAATATTTAAAAGGCATTGGCTCATAATTGTTGAAATTTTCAACAATGAATTTTCTTAATATGATTTATCTTTTATTTTGATAGAGTGTATGATAATCCTATCCTTACCGTTAATTATTTGGACCAAACTTTTAGTTCAAATATGTTTTTCACTCTAAACCCTAAACCCCAAACCCAAACCCTACCCCCTAAAACTATACCCTAATTTGGAATTGTTAACCCAAACCAACCAATTATGAAGAATGGTTGAGTCACCCCGAACGTTAAGGACGATTGTTCATAATTAATGACAACTTCGTTTACAAATTGTGCTAATACGCCTCTTTGTCCTTTACATATTTTGTTAAGTTGAAAATATGCAACTGCGCAGGACATTCCTAATTAAATATGTTGTTACACTAATTGTTCACCAAAAAGTAATATTTGTTAAAGCAAGCTATCTTATTTATACTATGTTATATTTTCTCTCTATTAAAAAAATGGAAGGATTGCATTAACATAAACGATAAATTAAAAAAATACATCACCGTCAAATTTCCTATAGAAAATTTTATTTAAAACATACATATTTGATTTTTTCACATATTGAACCACTTATTCATTATCATCATTATTACAATTTACATATTTAGTATCGTAAAAACATATTTAGTATTTGGGCTTCTATCAAATCCAAGTCTCTCTCACTCCGTAAAAGGTCACTTTAGACGCTTTAATTTATGCTCAATAATTATTTTCAAACTCGAGTCTTTCTCTTTACAATCGATTTTGTTTTCAAACATACGCGACCATTCAAGTGATTTAGATGATCATGAGAGGCCAAATAGTAAGAAACTATTGTCAAACCTCGCCATTTTTTTTTTATTAGTTGTCCTCCCAGTCGAGAATATCCATTATCTACTCTTGCAACTTCTTTCGTTGTTTTTTGAGATTTTGCAACTAATTCGTCACATATCACATGCAAAACAGAGGAAAGAAACAATTCAAAAGATTATATCAAAACTATTTTCTTAAACTCATTCTTAAGTCTACCAATCTCTGACTAATTACTCTTGGATTTTAACAAAATTTTCTCACTCACTTAAGGCTTTTCCATATAAATCTCGTCCCTCTTCTTTTACTCTCACAAAAACTTTTACATTTCTTTGTCAGTTTTTGTCTTATGCTCTTCATTTCCCAAATTTTAAATTTCTTTGTTTTATGCAAAATTATAATTTCTCCGGTACCATAATCTTTTAATGACAAATCTTGCTTTTACGTTTCTTTATTCTTAATATATTGTATTTGTCTTTTCATTTCTCTCTTCTTATTCTCCTTCATTACTCTCTTCGTTCTTCCTTTACAAAATCTCTCTTCGTTCTTCTTTTTCTTCTCATTCTCTTTACCTTAATAAGAGTCAGAAGAAATTTTATTTAGAAAATCAATATTGAACTTTACAAAAAAAAACGATATTGATATAAATTATCCATATAATAATATACATATAATAATTATCTAATATATGGTAACTTTTTTATTTGTTATCAACACAGTAAAAGAATGTCCTATAATTTCCGGAATTAGTTTATATACTTGAACCTAATTTTTTTCCATTATGAATTATATGCTTTGAGACGTTTCTCTTTTTATCATTTTTTGCTCTATATTAAGCTTAGCCATTTTCTACAAAATCTTATCGTGAATGTTAATTATTTTGTGCAGGGATAATCGATTTAAAACTTATCATGAGTGCATCATAAATTATGAAAAAACTTATTTATATAATGAAGAATTCATATAGTAATTATTTGGTGTTGTACATAGATGTGAAATTCTATAGTTACCTTGCGCGGGAAACCACCAGTTATGTTAAGAAATCAACTAACGCGGAAGATTCAAAAGAACAAAACTAAATCATCTTAACCAATCACTCCAAGGTTACTCAAAGTAAGCAGAAAGACATTCTCAAGCATAAGTTCTATACTGATGCAAGCAAAAGTTAAAAAGAACTCATACAATCTATAATCATTAAATATTAGGTTAATTAACTTTCATTAATTTAAGATTAGTTATATAAATTTCGAAATTAAACAACATATACTTGTCTTTAATATGAAATGTATTTTCTTTCGCCGAGCGTATGATATTCTCTTTAGCGTTAATTGTATGGATAAAACTTTTGGGTCCTCCACACGGGATCAAAAATGTTTTAGATAAACCTTGAAGTGTCATACATGAATACTCGTAAAGCTTGGATGAAAAGTCCATCTTTTTAGAGTATGGGGATACTCAAGGGAGTCGACTGATTCGAGAGGTGAATGTGTATTGTGTTTGGGACCATGTCTGCAAATCATGGTTTATGTTCAATATTCATAGAACGGATGAGGGTAGAGTACATAAAAATAGTGGGGTCAGAACTCTTTTCTTAGGTATTATTAACCGTAGATGGGTTAGTGTTTTACTTTGGCGACATATTGTTATAAAGCTAGCATAGTCTGTTAGAGATAAATACTATTAAACTCTAATATGGAAGCTTAAACCCTCACAGTACATGTAAATATTGATAACAATACATAGATCTTAAACACTAAATTTTTGCATGAATTCTAAATCCAAATACAATGAAGTAAATTTTGATATTTTTAAGTAACCTTATGCCATCAAATTCTTTAATTGCTAAACCCTAACATAAAAGTAAAAACCTTAACCATGCACATTTGATGGCTTATAAAAATATGCTAGAAGTAAAAATGTCATTATTTCGTCGTGGCATTTCCTCTTTCAGAATTAAGATCTCCACCACATTATCTGATCCGATTCTTGAACAACTTGATCCTTTCTCCTTGATTTGATTGTTCTTGTCTCTACATAAAGTATTTGAGATTATGAAGGTATTGTTCGAATATAAACAATAATATTGTGTTTTGTCTTTTCTTACAGTAGCGGTAGAGTATTTAGGATCAATGTTCCTGAATAACATTGTGATAGTTATTGGTTCATTTTTTTTTTACCTCTAATGAGTGCTCTAATTGCAAATTGTGATTAGGCAAAGCAAAAATTGTAGACTGTATAGAAATTTTTGCGAGTAACTCAAAAAGTTTTCTATTCTTGTGATAAACTGAAAAAGAAAACAATGTTAATTAACGCAGCTAAACCTTATAAAGGAAAATATACATTATATATAAAAGATCTTATTTCTCAATGTCTTGAGAGTTCCAAGCCATATTCTTGCATTCTTTTTTGGATTACGGATGATAATCAAAAATAATGACAAACTCTTATTTAGAAATCTTGCTTTTGCTTGTCATTTTTCTTTTTTGTCTCCATCTTCTTAATCTCCTTTATAGTCTTTTGTTGTTGTTATTGTTCTTCTTCTTCTCGACCTAGAAGAAACAAACCTACAAATGTATAAAAATAAAAATTAAAAACCACTCTAAGTGGAGTAGCCGCAATGCATAATACTTGGCTAATTTTTTGTTATATACAAACACTATGCAAAGACCATAAATAAGAAGCGACACAAACAAAGAAAATATCGAACAAACTTCTAATTTAGAGATTTACCTTGTTGAAGATACAAACATTAAAAACAAAGGAGAAGTCCACGAAAGAAGAAAAAAGAATGAGAAAAACAAAAGTAGGAGTTAGGTGACAAATTCATTTCAAACTAAATAAGTATAAATAATATGAAGCAATATCTTGCTAAAGAGACAAAACCTAAAACAAACACAAGCAGAAAAACTCCTTTCAACGAAAAGCAAAAAGATTTAGAGAGTATATGAAAAAGAATTACCTAATTCATTCAGCGAGTATATGTGTTTGTATTACCTTATCGTGAAGAACCAAATTATGAAAAAGTAAAACAAAGAAGAATAGTCAGATCAAAAACCAACAAAAAAGAGAATACAAACACAATAGCAATACATATCTCAATTGTTGGGGTCGGTTTTCACCCCCTCAACACTAACATTCAAAGTCAAATGTTCAAAGACATGATTCCCGGGGCTCTCTAAGAAGAAGGTATGGCAGCACCTAAGTTCTCCTGCAGAGCAAGGAAAATGACCGAGGAGTGAAGCGAAGCTGGTCGGTCCAGAGCAAGGCAGGACCGACTGCGAGCTCGGCTTCCCTGGACGACCACGTACTCGGCCTCTCCACGCGACCGCAAGCTCGGCCCCTCCGTGCGACCACGAGCTCGGCCTCTCCACGCGACCGCAAGCTCGGCCCCTCCGTGCGACCACGAGCTCGGCCTCTCCACGCGACCGCAAGCTCGGCCCCTCCGTGCGACCACGAGCTCGGCCTCTCTATGCGACCGCGAGCTCGGCCTCTCCACGGGCGAGCGCAGCTTCGAGCACGGCATCATCCAGCCCGGCCGACCGTGGCCTCGGCCCAGGGGCCGATCGCACACTCTTTTCAGCTGCTGAACACGTCCTCGGTCAATTACGATCTTCGGCCCAACCATGCAAAGCCCATGTCAATGACCGACTCAAGCAAGGCGATTCTGCGGAGACTTAGGAGTGCTGAACCGTCTTAGAGTAGTATAAATAGCTAATGTAAAAACCCTAAGAAGGGGGATCCGCAATTTCAATACGAAAACTTGTACTCAAAGCTTTTCTGAGCAATAAACAATCTCTTTACATCTTTCTTGGCCCTAGCTTACCATAGAAATCCCACAAGCTTCCCTAGAACTCTTACAAATTCTAGTTGTGTTGGTTTCGACCCCCACATCAATCAACAAATGTAACGAATTGACAATACATACCTCGATCCATTAAAACGATATAGGGATACAACACACAAATAAAAAAAACTTAGAAAATAGTAAATCATGTTATTATCCAGCTCAATAACCCAAAAGGTTGAGTTTATGTTCAAAACTATTGCATCTTCATTTTCCCCGACAAATTGTCCCCTCTCCATTTTCTTATAAGAATTTGGAGAGTATTAAAGCATATGTCATTTTATCATGTGATTTGAATGCCTGCCCACGCGAGTTTTACCTCATTTTATAAAAATAACCATATTAGTTAAATTTGGTGACGCCACGATTATCATGAGCATAGACTTGTAGCTTAACTAATCTCCAATTGGCGTCTTCTTGAAGTCTTCTTTGACACACATGATTTAGTTTTCCATTGTAGACCAAATGAGTTTGATAAGTGGCCTTTGGATGCATTGAATCTCTTATATTGGTCCAATTCCTTAATTAGCTATTGTCGCTATTTTCTTTCTTTTTTGCCTTCGTTACTTTCTTCTTCCTTGCCAAAAACTCAGCCTAAGTCTGTTGACTTCCATTTGGGGATTTAGCTATGTACTTGTCATCCAACAACGATTGTAAGATGTTTTTTGTTTTTGTTTTTTGGATTTTTTTTACAATTCAATTTGTAGAATAAGAGCTTTCTCTTTTAAGGCGCTTCTTCTTTCCGTCTTGAGCCTTCTCTTCTTATATGAGAGATATTCACATAGGTTTGTTGATTTTTGAGATCCCACTTCTTTGTACCCTCGTTTGTGCCGCTTATAATACTACCGTATCTACGATAATATTATTAGTTATTTTTTTTTATTTTGCTATATTTTTTTTGTTTGTATTGATTTCTTCGCTTACATTTATCTCTACCATATGTACCATTCGTAGTGATCCATTCTTTTCTGGTTATGCAATTCTTGTCTTGGTTCCATCAACATAGTTTTCTACTTGCATTGATCCCATTTACCTTATAGGACGCTAAATTTTGAAACTAAAATTTTGGAATACTTTGTCGTAAACAATCTTGTATTGCCTCAAGTGGTGACACACCAATGTTGATTACTGCTCCATCATAAGAGAATATGAATAGATGTTTCATTAGAATGATCTTTTTAAATAGTTTTCTTCTTACTCAACCGGTGTTCTAGTAATCGGCCTTACCGACCATATATGAATTGTAAATATCTTTGTCAGTATCTTTTTCATTTTTTTCATCATTTTCTCTTCTTCTTTGTCACTAAAATCAATTTAAAGTTCAACCTAATTAAAATTCAAATGGTTTTTAAGATGGAAATTGAACCGACCTGACTTAAATAATGAATTCTATGTTCAAAAATAAATAAATCTTCAGATTCTCACCGCTTTTTTTTGTTAGGGTTTCTTTTCAAATGACATTATTAACAACACATGTGACTACAACATCGACATATTTCAACAAAAGTTTTCTCTTGAACATGAAAGTTTTACTCTTTTATAATTGCAATTCACAATGCTATGGCAAGTAAAACAACATGCCAATAATGGAATTCAATGTTGGATTGAAAATAAAAGGCGAAGAAAAATCTAATAGGAGTAAACTATTAAAAGTAAGTACTAAAGAATCAAATATCCCCTATATATTATTCGGGATTCTCCTAAAAACTTAGGTTTCATGTCCATATTAATTCTCACAAAATTAATATGGCATGGCACAGATTTATTATGACATAGCACTAACTTAACTAATTTAATCATAAACATCCATAAAATTATATTCCAATCCCAATTATAATCAAATAAAATTATATTCGTAATAGTTATTAACAATCCACATAAATCTGTCTCATACACTAAACAACCATTCTGATTTTGAATGAGATTTATACAATATTCGTATCTCTTCAAATCAAACATAAATCTATTTCTAAAACCAATATATTTTATATCCTTATGATTTTATATAAAATATCACACAATCTTTCAAATCACGAGAATAGTAAGTGATTTACTTCATCGTCTATTTTAAAATAATTATTCACGAGCTTCTGTTTCATGAAATTACACAACATCGTCAGTTTGGAACAATTCATAAATCAACGGAATTAATAATAAATAATTCTTAGGCAATTCATAATTGATAAATATGTTTTAACATTAAAAACATATTTAAATTAGTTATGACCTAGAATTCGAGATTTTTTTCTAATTAACTAACCTAGGAATAAAATTGAGTTGGGACCATATCACCCAATCCAAACGTGGATAGCAAACAGATAAAACACAAACACCTTTAGATCCCTATATATAAAATTAAAAATAATTAATAAACTACAAAATACAACTTCATATAATCATTTACAAATAACAAACTCACATCTATGCTAGCTAGGATGCTAGCGCCGTAGGAAGAATACCGATCAAACACAACCCAAAGATAGTTGGATAATTCAAACCATCTGTAACCTACAATACCGAAACAATAAAATTAATAAACTACCAACATATACTAATTTGATATTAATTTAAATTAACATATAAATTCAACCAACCTATAAAAAACCATGGACGGTGAACATGATAAACAGACAATTAGAAAACATATAGATCAGAATCTATATACGAAGAATACGTAGTCAAAAGGATTAATATAACACGTACATGCAAAAGAAGATGGTAGCGAAAGATCACAATCAAAACATGATAGAAGTTGAATATAACCTATAAAACTAAAAAAAAAGCAGTGAGTCAAGATATTTCCAAAAGAACAAAAACAAATTATGATCCAAGTTGAGAGAATTTACCGGTATATGCTTTTACAAAAATGATATTTTGTAGTTGTTTCCAAAAGACACAAACCTAAGAAACGATCAAGAGTAAAAAAAAACTATACAAAACAAAAGCAAAAAAAAAAAAAAATGAAATTAGTTAAAACTTTAGATTAGAAACACGTTAGCGCAAATAAATCTAAATAAACATGTACAACAAAGGGAAAAAACAATCAAAAGAATAAATTACGAACACTAACTAACCTAAGGTGCAGTACAAACGAAAATTATAAAACTGAATGGGATGAAAGAAACATCTACACATATATATACTATAAGAATTTAGGGTTTTAAGAATGCTTTTCTAAAAAAAAAAGAATTATTAAGAATCATTTAAAGAAATTATAGATATTATCAAATCTTAGATCCTAACCAATATCAACAGAAACTATAACATAATTTAAAGATACAATCATACGTAAATCCGAAACAACAATAATAGGAAATATAACATAATTTCAAGAAGATTTTATCGTAAGTATATTTAAATTGTGCAAGGACATATATTGATTTGGGCAAGGACATAACTATAATTAACCACCTCAAATTGAATATAGAGTTGACACGTTAGCGTTTTTGCACCATATTTACTCCCTCCGTTTCACGAAGATATATTTTTTGAGTTTTTTAGTTTGTTTCATGAAGATAGATTTCCATAAAAGATTATAGTTTTTAAGAAAAAGTTTCAAATACTATTGGTTGAGATATTTTGAAAACTGTTTATTGTAGAAATCAATGCACTTTGTAAGGATAATAATTGTTTTTCTTAATATGGGTGAAAAACTCAAAAAATCTATCTTCGTGAAACGGAGAGAGTAATAAATTAGATTACGCACGAAGTATTTGCCTAAACAATGTAATTAAAAAAATGCTTAAAAGTCGACGGTGACTTTGTCATTTAGTATATCACCGACAGTGACATTAGCAAAAAAACAGAGAAAATAAAACCCAAAACGCAAGTTTGCAACTTTTTACTTTAACAAGCTGAAAATTCAGAGTTGATTCTAGACGGCGAAAGTCTGACCTGACTTTGAATAATCCTTACCGTGTAATTCGAGTCGAGGAATAATAAAGTTGGAATTTTTTCTTCAAAATCCCTCTTCAAATTCTACACTTTGCTCTGATTTTGGGTTTCTTAGGTCTAAACAGGTAAAAAAGGTCTTTCCTTTTGATTTTTTTGTTTGAATTTTGGCTAATTTCTGGTTTAATTGTTCGTGGGTTGAAAGCAATTTTCTGATTTTGATTTGGAATCGGTTAGGTCTTTGAGTTCTGAGTTTCGTTTAACAATTTTGATTCCAATGATGTGTGTTAAGCTTTTGAAATTTGTTTGTGTGCTAAAGAAGATCATGGTGTGTCTTTGATTTGTGATTTTATAGGAAATTTTGGAACTTGATTTCATAAGAGATGGCAAATGATGCAGCTGTATGTGCAGAAAGAGCTACAAATGATATGTTGATTGGTCCAGATTGGGCTATTAACATTGAATTGTGTGACATTATCAACATGGATCCAAGGTAAAATCTTTTGATTCCAGTGATGTGTTTAAGCTTTTGAAGTTTAATTAGTTTGACATATTTTTGAATGCATTAGTCAAGCGAAAGAAGCGGTGAAGTTGCTCAAGAAGCGTTTAGGAAGTAAAAACTCTAAAGTTCAGATTCTTGCACTTTATGTGAGTATACTTGCTTCTACATTCTTGGATAGTTGGATTCATCAATGCTTTGGTTTGGTTTCATGTATGTGTTTTTGGTGTAGGCATTGGAAACTTTAAGTAAGAATTGTGCCGAGAACGTGTACCAGCTTATCGTTGACCGTGATATTTTGATAGATATGGTCAAAATAGTGAAGAAAAAGGTTTTGCTACATATCAATTATCTCAATTTCTTACTTTTGTTACCTTGTAAGTAAGTTTTCGATACGTTTAAATAATGTAGCCGGACTTGAATGTGAGGGAAAAGATACTAAGTTTGATAGACACATGGCAAGAAGCTTTTGGTGGACGTGGTGGTCAATACCCACAATACTACAACGCGTATAATGAACTTAGGGTACGTTTAACGTCGTGAGATTAGTCCTTTTTTTTATATTCACGATTTAGTTTTTGACGAACGTTTGTTTTTTTACCTTTTGATAACTTTCAGTCTGCTGGAATTGAGTTTCCACCTCGAACGGAAAGTAGTTTATCATTCTTTACTCCTCCTCAGACACAGTCCGTTGCACATGTCGGTCCATCAGATGAAGATGAAGATGCTGCTGTGCAGGCGTTACTGCAAGGAAACGACGCTTCTAGCCTCAGGTACTCTCTTCTACTTGATTATCTTCTTTGTTTATTGGATACAATACTGTAGTTTATTGATAATTTTGAGCGTCTTTTAGTGTGGAAGAGATTCAAAGCGCTGAGGGGTCAGTTGATGTTTTGATGGACATGCTTGGAGCAATTGATCCCGGGAATCCCGAGGTAGTAATTTACTTACTCTATTGCATGAATAGAAGGAAGTTGTTGGTTTCTTTAAAGTAATGGAAGCTGCGTCTTCCGGATGTTGTTGCAGAGTTTGAAAGAAGAACTTATAGTTGACTTAGTCGAGCAATGTCGTACTTATCAAAGACGTGTAATGACTCTTGTAAACACTACAACGTAAGTTTCTATTTTCTTGGGTTCCTTGACAGGGTTTGGTAAACGGTGATTCGGTGAAAGTAACTTTTTGTGTGTTTGATTTTCCAGAGACGAGGAGCTTCTTTGTCAGGGATTGGCATTGAACGATAATCTGCAGAGTGTTCTTCAGCGTCACGATGATATTGTAAACGCCGGCTTTGTACCTTCAAATGGAACCAATAATACTACAGCTCCTCCTCCGGTTAAGCAAGTCAACATTAATCATGATGATGATGATGACGACGAATCCGATGGTGATTTTGCTCAGCTAGCTCACAGGTAATATACAGTATTCCTATTTGGAAGCATACGGGCTCTTGACATTTTGGAACGATCTTTTGAACTCTATAAATTCAATCTCTATAGGTCGAAAAGAGATTTCAGCCCGATTCTTCCTCCACCACCACCACCACCACCTTCAAAGGGACCAGGTAGTGATTCAGGTTTGGTGGATTTCCTTAGTGGTGATGTCTATAAACCTCAAGGCATAGAGCCTCCTCCTGCTTCTACGTCTGCTCCTGATTTCGATGATCGAATTCCGCTAAAAAAATCGCCTTCTCCGGCTCAATGGGATGCTGAGGTAATTAGGAATCTTCCACCTCCACCTTCACGGCATAACCAGAGGCAACAGTTCTTTGAGCATCATCATCACTCGAGTAGCGGTTCTGATGATTGTTCGTACGAGGGTCTCGTTGGTCAGACCCGAAAGCTCTCTGTGTCCGCCTCTGCGATGAGTGAACCGAAGAAAGATGAGGATGTGCTTTTCAAAGACTTGGTTGAATTTGCCAAAACTAGGTCATCTAAGCCCAACAAATAGATTGCTTTGATTTTGAGTCTTTTGCTTGTGTAACAAGTTTGCTTTGTCAAAACCAGAGGATGGCATTGAATGAATCATGATATATATATTAGAGTGTGCTTTATCAAATCTTTCTTCTGTTCTTCTTGTTTGGTTGTGTTGTTGAACAAGCCAATTATAAAAATAGAATTAGCAAACATGATTATAGGAATCGATATTTTCATGTTTTGTAGGAACCATTGATTTCTAAATTCTAAATTCTAATCTCTTATTTAAAGACCTAAAAACAAAACGGAAAAAGCATGTTTTTTATGTTTTTGTTTCTCAAACAAATGTAATACTATCTATCTTTCATAATCAAACAAAACATCATTTGTATATTTCTCCGTTCTAATTTTTTTCCTTATTTAACTTGTTCGTTCTACAATTGTCCGTTCTATGTTACTTCTTAGGGTTTGACTGGCTGAGCATTTAGAGGAACCCTGTACAATCCAATCACGTTTAGTTGATAGAGCATTAAGCAGAGCATTTAGTAACCGCTAATACTCCGAAATGCTCTCGTCCTCAATGCTCTCAAATAAAGCTTTTCCAGAGCATTGAGCTCTAATATATTCAAATTGTTTCAAAAAAAAATTATAGAACTAATTTTTTTAGATAACATCAAAACAAATTATATACATATATATATATATATATAAACTTTTAATTATTTTAGCTCATGTTTATCATTATTTTATTTATTCTATAGTTTGAAATAATATTACAATAAAATAATAATTCATTTAAATATAATTTAAATTTGAAAAAAAATAGAAAAAGTTTTATCATAATTTAAAAATATAATATATACACAATGCATTTCACTAAAAATAAATATACGTTATTTATGTAATTATAAAACATATATATATATATTAAATAAATTTTAATAAAATATAACTTGAATAGTAACATATATAGTTTAATCATTTATAAACATATTTATATTAACGTTAAAACTTAATATATATCATTAGTTTATTTGTCATACTATTTGTTAAAATAATATTATAATGAATAATAATTTAATAACAAATTTTTAAAAATTTGAGGTATAATTTATGCCTAATATATATGTATAATAATACATATATATATATATACATATATAATGTATAATAATATATATATATATACATATATAATGTATAATAATATAGATAAATAAATATAGTGAAACAATTTATCTTAATTTTATATATAATCATTCACAGCTCTGATAATCATTTAAAATATGCATTTTAATCAGAGTGTACTGCTACAACAACATAATGTTAATGCTGCTTGATGCTCGTGCTCCATTATGCTTTGCCAACCGAACCCTTACTTTCTTAATTAAGGACACTTCCTAAAATTTGGAAAACCTTATAAAATAAAATTTTAGGAAGACCTTTTCAATCGGTTGACACTCATCTTTTACTCTAAATTAATAATCTTTCAAAACTAAATTTCTTTCATATGCGGTGAAATGGTGTATTTTGTCTTTAGTTAGGCCATTATAGGTGGTTTAACTTCAATTTAGGAGGTGTCAAATTTTTAAATATGGTCACACGAGAGAGGTTATTTAAATACGGAAATCTCTGGCCAATGTCTCATATATCATTTGTATAGATTTTTGTTTTGTCGGAACTTCATCGATTAATTCAATTGCATGTAACAAATTAGTTTTTAGAATAGTCTTTCTAATATTTTATATGACCTCCCTAAAAGTCGAGGAACATTTTCCTAAATCGTCTCAAATTTTGTTTTAGCATTCCTTATAGAATTATGTGTCTTGTTACCAACTAAATTGGTTCAACAAGCTATCATGTTCAGTTGGGTAACATACCAGTCATTACAGAGTCGGATATGATATTTTTGGGACCCATACGGAAAAGATGACCAACATTTAATTTCAACAATTTCAAATAAAAATCTGATTATTTTAACAACTATACATCATGATTTTTTATTTTGTGAAATAAAATTATGAAAAAAATTATTTTGACATTTTAATTAAATAATCTCATAAAATACTAGATCCCCCCCCCCCAAATATTATTTACTATCTTAACAGTAATTCTTTTTCTTATCATATAAACATATTTTATTTTCAATAAACTAATAAAAAAATTAAATTCTTTTAATAAGTGGATCCCCTTACAAATTAGAGGCTCCATTCAAATGTATCAAAAAAAATATTAATAAGCATTTATTCCTCCCCTTACTTTCCATATTTTTCATGTTTTATAGGAACCATTAGTTCCAATCTTTTATTTAAAGGCCTAAAACAAAAGGGAAAAACACACATCATCTATACAGAAATTCGTCAATTGTTTATTTTTTATCGGCCTTCTTGAGACGAACATGAAGAAGATCATTCCAATGATGTTCATTGCCCTCATCTTACTTTCAACTTCATTTCCGGCTTTGATCAAAGTTGACGGCGCCGTGAATGTGCCACCAGAATGCAGTAGGGAGGTTGCAGCTTGCATTTCTCCTTATCTAAACGGAGGCCCAAAGCTACAAGGTTGTTGTGATAAATACAAAATGAGAAATGTAACATGTTGGAGTTTACTCTTTCGGTCCCATGGTCCTAAGATAAGGCTAGCTCTTTATGATATTTTTGAATGTCGTATTGATAATTTTATCAACATATGTAAGTCCTAGATATGATAAAGCTAGCTCTTTATGATTATATGAGTAACAATATAATTAACATATTTTGAAATAATGTACTATAAATATGGTACAAGTTTTGATGGCTAAATAAATTTAACTATTATTATTGATTTTTCTGTATGTATTTTTGCTTATGTATTTACCCGTTAATCTAAACCAACATTAATCGGTCCATATCCTCTAATTAGGGGTGTCAAAATGGGTTATTACCCATGGGTTACCCGAACCCGCCCACGATTTTAGCGGGTCTGGGTTATATTTTTTTACCCATATAAATAAATGGGTTCTGTTGGGTTACCCTAATGGGTTCATGGGTTTAATGGATAAAACCCATTAGGGTTATGGGTTACCCATGGGTTTAGCATAAAATTAAAAATAATTAATATTTATATATATATTAAAGATGAGAGACCATCCTGACATGTCTGTTTTGCAGTATTGGAAAGATAACAGACATCGTTTTGGTGCTCTAGCATACATGGCATATGATGTGCTTAGCATTCCTATAACTACTGTAGCTTCATCTTTCAGTATTGGTTCTCGTGTTCTAAACAAATACCGGAGTCGACTTCTTTCGAAACATGTCTATGTTTTACTTAGTACGAGATCATGGTTATTTAGTTTTGCAAGTGATGAAAATGGTAAAGTTGTCATTTGTAGTTACTGATTTTAATACTAGTTATTAAATTATCCAAGTTGGTAATATATTTTTCTTATTATTTGTAGAGATTGAAGGTGATGATGAATCCGAGGAAGCGGATGGATCCGAGGAAGCAGAAGAACCCAACAAAGATTGAAGTGTTTTTAAAATTAATGTTTAGTTTTATTAGTTTTATTGGTTTTTCTATTTTATTGGTTTTCTGGTTTTACAATATTATTTTAAGATATGTAGACATTTTAATTTAGTTTCTTTATTTTTCAAGTTAAAAACTTTTGTTTGATTTATAATAAGGGATATTTACGAAAATGTCACTTTTGACATGCCACTTTTCAAATATGTCACTCTTGAATTATTTTCTTACCAACATGCCACTTATAAATCCGTTTAAAAACATTATATCTCAAAATTCTCAATTTTAAAATTTTTTTGATCCCTAACAAACCTTAAACCCAAAAAACTAAACCCTAATATAACATAGTTAACCCAAACATAAATGACTTAAAAATTTGGAAAAAGTGATAGTGGCATTTTTGAAAAGTGGCATGTCAAAAGTGGCATATCTTGATATTTCTCTTATAATAATAATATGGAATGTGTTATATTTTAATAAGTTTATATTGTATAGTTCAATATATACATGAGTACACATGGGTAACCCATAACCCTAATGAGTTTCATATAAATGGGTGTGGGTAGATAAATTGTACCCATATAATAAATCCCCCACATGAATAGAAATGATTCTTAGCATATGCAGACTCGACAACCTCAACAAACATATGCAGACTTGATTATACTAGACTAAACATACTTTCGAGAGTATACGAAAATGTAAATATTAAAGAAAGAGGTAGCATTTTTCAGCTTAGAACCAATCATTTTTAATTTATGTCGGGTCTTCTTGGCCAAGAGGCGAACATGATATTTTGAACCACTCGGATGTTAATGTAAACCAAGACAACAATTATTGCATATCAACATGTTCTCGTAGAGATCAGTTCTCTATTGTGTTCATCTTGGCCTTGAACATTCCTGATTATCATGAGTGAACTTGGAGAATGTAGCCTTACTTTCATTTACCTAGAAATGGTCCCGTTTCACACTCACTAGGTGATCTGCTATCAACTTTGGTTTAAGAAGCATCCTCTATTACTTCCCTGATATCTCAAAGTTATGGAATCATTAAAAGCCACTGCTTAACCTTGTCACACACAAGTAACATTGTTTATCATCCTAAGAACTGGATATAGACATAGTCTTACAAGGTTCTTCTCTTAATTAGCTTTATTTCGTTATCCCTTTGAACCTATTTTGTGGGATGTCAAGTCATATAGGTAGGGTATTCATTAAGCTTCATTTTATGTTATAGGCTTTAAACCCCTTTCTCTTGATGATTTAACAACTTGATCTCTCGGCAGACTTTTTGTGAACAGATCAACTAAGTTGTTAGTCAACTTGTTATAATCTATTGTGAGTACTCCAGTTGAGATCAATTATCTAACGGTTTTATGTCGCCTCCAAATATGACAAGATTTACCGTTATATATAGTTTATTCAGTGCGCAGGATATAGCCGATTGGCTATCACAGTGTACACGTAAAGCTAGCACTGGTTTTTCCCACATCGAGATATCTCCCCAAAAGTTCTGAAGCCACTCTGCTTCTTCTGCGGCTTTGTCTAAAGCTATGAACTCAGACTCCATGTTGATCTAGCCAAGAGAGTTTGTTTGAAAGATTTCCAGGATATTGTTGCACCTGCGAGGGTAAAGACATATCCACATGTAGATTTCAAGTTTCTAGAATCAGAAATCCAATTAGCATCATTATAACCTTCTAATACCGTTTTTTTTTTTTACCATTGTGTAGTAAGTGTCAATTTAAAAACTACGAGTCCACGACCACGCCCGATTCAATTCGGTTCGACTCTGTTTCGATTCGGCTCGCATGAATTGGTTCTCCATACATGTTCCATGTATGTTCTAATCATTTGAACAACAACATGAGCTTCCTCTGCTATATACTAAAGAAATATTTCTCACCAAAAAGATGTGGGAGAAATGTACATCTCTTTCATTTACATCAAACAAGAGACTTTTTCTCTAAAAACATCTTTAACCCAAAGACTTTATACACATTTCTCATTTATAGTCCAACAGATTTTAATAAAGCCTAAACACCTATTAAAATTGTTCCAACACGTACCACTAGTCACCATCTCAACTAGTTATCTCTTCTTCAATGTCTCTTCCTTTTTGAAATTACATCGTCAAATCCATTAAAACATAGGGATAGACAGCGCTTTTTAAAACTCTAGCTTCATAGTAATAAATTAAGTATGTACTCTTAGGGTTTTTGAACCGGCACTATTCGATCTTTTGTTCATAATTAGTATATTGGAAAGGGCTTTCGAAAGCCATTAGTAGAACTCTTTTGTTTTTCTTCGTTCCTCATTATAAGATTTAAAGACACTAATAAAAAGAACGGTCCAAAACATTCAAACTAATATGAAATTTCGAAAACTTAAAATCATATACTTTTTGTGAGTAAGAAATTAAACAACAAGACCTAGGTTAGTAGTAACTTAAAGGTAAAGAAAGAAACTCGATTTTGCAAAATTTAAAGTCTCCTCTATATTATCTTCTTTTCTTCTTCAGTGTATTTGAGGTTTGGTATTATTGCATCAGAAGTGGTATCGAAACTGTTGGGGAAAATAAAATCACTACATGGATATCCCTACTTGACTTTGATAAGTCTCACTTGAGAAATAATACTTGATGATACGTCGTCTTAGACAAGTGAAATGAGGTAATAACCACTCAATACCTGGAAATACATCATCCAGGCCAGGTCTAGTAAGATGGTGATGTGCCAGTTACTTGACGATACGTCGTCCACGTCAGGTATGAGGAGGTTTAAGGAAGTACAAACCTCTTACCACTTGGCCACGTCTGGTTTGAGGAGGTTTAAAGAAGTATAAACCTCTCACCACTTGGCCACGTCAGGTTTGAGGAGTTTAAAGAAGTACAAACCTCTCACCACTTGGTCACGTCATCTGCGCCAGATCTAACAAAGCAATGACCTCCTATTACTTGTTAAAACATTGTCTATGTCATATAAGACATAGAAATGACTTGTCACTTTTAAGTAATACATGGCCTACTACGTTGTTATCAGGTCGTAAAGCACCGTTACAACGCCGTTATGAGAAATAACAACATACACGCACAAACCTATGAGTAATATGGACCCACGTCGTCGTGCTAGTCTACTAGTGCGTAGGGTCTCTCTTCCAATATGCCTCCACTAGTCTCTGCTCCACCACACCTCTACTAGTGCGGAGGTCTATTTAAGAGGTATAGAACTCAACTTTCAAGGGGCGAGAAAGAAAAAAATAAATCTTTGACCTTAAAAGCTTTGGCAGTTCTAATACAGCAAGCAATAAGCTCTGCAACGATAAGCAACAAGCTTTGTTTCTGCAACGAAGACCAATAAGCTCTGCAACGACAAGCGACAAGCTCTGTCTCTGCAGCGCAGAACGACAAGTTCTGTTTCTGCCTACAACGAAGGACAAACGATCGACACGATCTTCCCTTTACGCCTTCCATATTAATTCTTTGTATTCTATGGAAACTCATTGATCAATAAAGATACATCTCTCCGTTATTCCGTAGATCTGTGCACTTGCGAACCCGGTTAAATTTTGCACAAACAGCTTGGCGCTAGAAGGAGAGTACAGTTTCAACTACGTGAGACATGGGGGAGAAAACACGAACATTCAAGAAGGAGGTGGTAACATATAGGACCCTACTGTTCAACTTGCGGAACTCACCACCCTGATGAAGTCGAACAAAGAACGTTTGAAATTGCTTGAAGCAGAGAACGCTACCTTGAGATCTGAGAACACCACTTTGGTTGCCACAGACAGAAACCCTGATGCTGAAGCTCGAGATCGATACCGAAGACGCGTCGATCCGATGCAACCTCTGGATGGAAGTACGCCAATCACAACTACCAGGACAGCGGTACAACTGGGAGGTGGCAACACAGAGGTGGCCAGGGCGCATGTCGCTCAAACTATTCTTAATGAAGCAACGACAACACGGTCACATGATGACATAGACCTGGTTTTCAAGCGTCTACAAGAGATTGACGCGATGCTAAAACGACTTCCCGGCGTAGCACTACCAATAACTAGGAGTGCACCTAACTGTTACGCGGATACTCCGTTCACAGACGAGATCGTGCTTGTGGAGATGCCCAAGAGGTTTACGATTCCCATTATGATGATGTACGACGGAACGACAGATCCTGACAACCACATCGCTTAATACAAGCAACGGATGTTCACAACCGCAATTGCAAGAGAGTTTAGGGAAGCTAGCATATGCAAGGGATTTGGTTCAAGTCTCACTGGACCAACACTTCAATGGTTCACAAACCTGCCAAACGCATCGATAGACTTGTTTGCGTTACTAAGCGATCGCTTTGTCGAGCAATTTCCAAGCAGCAGAAACCTAGAGAAGACGGTTGACGACCTCTACGAAGTGATACAAAGGAAAGGAGAACCATTGCGTAACTACGTAGGTCATTTCAACAAGGAAAAAGTATCGATCCTAAATTGTGTCACGTCTACAGGGATCTCTGCATTTAAACGTGGTTTACTTCCAGATGGCGACTTGTATAAGGAGCTAACGAAGTATCGATGTCAAACTATAAAGGACATACTTTCTAGGGCTTGGGCACATATCAAGTGGGAGGAAGATCCAGCTTCTCACTATCAACGTTTCCACGGTCTCACTCACGCGTGTCAAGACGTGAGAAAACTCTCAAGGATGATACACCTTACCAGAGACCTCGTAGCGAGAACACGACCAACAAAAGCGAGAACAGAAGCACTCATCGACCATTTAGCAAAGGCGAAGCGGATAGGCGCTCGTCTTCAACATGGCCAGACATCAGCAATCTGACAGTTTCAAATGCAGAATTAATTGGAGCGTTGAAGCAGATAGGAGGAACAGTAAGATGGCCTCGAAAAATTGAAAACATCAGGAGATAAACGTGACACTTCGAAGTGGTGTGACTTTAACGATGATCATGGTCATAGAACAGAGGATTGCATCACATCAAGAAAGGTTACTTGAGGGAATTTTTGTCTGAAAAAAGTAAAATACACTCGACAAGAGAAGCGATGACGATAATTCACCCAAACCTCTTTGTACCTCACCTCCAAGATATGAAAAAACCATCAACGTGATTAGTGAAGGTTCAGAGATCAGTGGAGTGACGTACTCAGCTGCTAAAAAGAACACAAGAACTGCTAGACATCAACGAGGAGATAACAAAGTCAGGGATGGAGCTACAACAAGCTGCGAGATAAGCTTCACGTCAGAAGATGATGGATGTGTTGTAGGCCCCCATCACGATGCGCTAGTGATCTCCCTAACCATTGTTAATTGCTTGATGAAGAGGACACTAATGGACAATGGGAGCTCAACAAACATTCTCTACATGGAAGCTTATAAAGCATTGGGCCTAGACGAAGCAGAGTTGACCCGAAAATCTACATCATTGGTTGGATTCAGCGGTGAGGTAAAACACACTATGGGAGAAGTAACTGATATATCATGGTCTTTTGGTATTTTCTAGTTGTTTTTAGAGTCTTTGCAGGTATTTAGATGTTTTAGGCATAAAAGATGTTTACTGGAAGTTTTGGAGCATTGCACAATGGAGCGTCAAAGTGTCAAAGTTCGGATTCAGAAAACAGAGCTGGTCTCGATCGACACCCTGATCAAGCGAGCCAAAAAGCCCAAATCGAAGATTTCTGTTTTTGCGAAGGAATTCCAGATGTTTACTTTTATGTCTATGATGATTTATGTACCTTATATATATGTTTTTACAGCCATTGTTTAGGCTTATGCATTATTTTATCTTTGTTTAAGAGATATCTTCAATTAATATAATGGTTTTTGCTTCGATTATGTCTGAGTAGTAACCCTGTTAGGTTTAGGGATTTTCAAAGGTGTTTGATGATTTGCTAAATCTGATCTAAATTGCATAGGATTAATATCATTAGATTGTTCTTCATCTTGTCTCGTGTTCATTGCTGATTTTAGATTCATGACCTGAAATCTGATCTTAGGATAATTAATAGAAACGACAGTTTGATTGATTTCCTGAACTAGACTTTGATAGCAAAATTCATTTTCGCAAAGAAATTTGGTTTAAGGTTTTGTGAGCAATTGAACCTGAACATTAATGCTTGTTTTGATTATTAGGATTCACAAAGAAATTTGGTTTTCTAGGATTTAAACATAGATAATCTCTGCAGCGAAAGCTGATTGGTTTTATATTCGTGATTCATGTTTGTGAACTGTGCTTAATAATCCTATCTTTATTTATCATCTGCATATCTGACTCACCTGAGATTTCCCTGTGCCTAGCTTCTTTTTAATTGATTTCACAACCGTTTCATCTACTGCTTTGTTTAATTTGATTTACTTGCATTCTCATTATTCTGCCTAGTTTAATCCAAATTTATTTAATCTATTGTGTTTCTTGATTCCCTGTGGATTCAATCCTAAAGTACTATAACTGATCTCTTAATTTGAGAGACTTTAGCTCTAGGTTAATTTGAGCATATCAGTAACATTACATGTATACACATGAGGAGTTAATCGTCAAACAAAATTCCTTATAGTCGATTGTGCCTCGGCCTACATTGCAATCATGGGACATTCTTGGATTCATGACATGGGAGTTGTACCATCGACTCTCCACCAAGTCATCAAGTTTCCCACTCCATGAGGAATTCAAGAAATTAAGGGAGAGCAGGAGAATTCCCGATCATGCTATCAAACCACTTTGAAGGGCAAAACTAAGCAATTACAGAGTCCACCGTCGGTGGTTCATGGGGAAGAGCCGGAGGTAGAACATCTTGATGAGGTTCCGCTGGATGAGAATGATCCTAACAAGAAGATAAATGTCGGCTCAAAACTATCTATGGACGTACGAAAAAGGTTAATCGACTTCCTCAGGTCTAACGCTGATTGTTTTGCTTGGTCACATGCGGACATACCTGGGATCGATCCCAAAATTATCACGCACAATCTGCAGGTTGACATTGACCACCAGCCTGTCAGGCAAAAAAGAAGAAAATTCGCCCCCGAGCGTTGTGGGAGTCGAAACCAACACAATTAGATTTGTAAGAGTTCGTGAGGGGAATTTAGAGATTTCTATGTTAACTAGGGATCACCAGAGATTGAGAAAGAGTTGTGTGTATTGCTATGTAAAGTTGAGTACAAAGCTTGTGTATGAAAATTGCGGATCCCCTTAGGGTTTGTACAAAAGAAGTATATATAGCTTTCCTAAGTCGGCTAAGCCTCCTAAGTCTTCGCGGAGTCGGTTGCACCAATGTGGGCTTCGTGTCTAGACCGGGCTTCAGGCTGTTGCTGGGCTGGAGTCTGCGCTGGAGAAGCTGGCTTCGGTCACGAGGAGAAGTTGGCTTCGGTCACGAGGAGACGCTGGCTTCGGCCACGAGACCGAAGCCAGGTTCGGTCATGAGGCCGAAGCCAGGTTCGGTCATGAGGCCGAAGCTAGGGTCGGCTCCGTCGTGCCGAACCCGTCTTCACTCGTGAAGTCTTGTGCGGCCCTCTGCCTTGCCCAGACACCTTCCATGGCTACCTGCTTTGCTCCGCATGAAGACCTAGGTGCTTTTTCGCCTTATTCATCGAGTATCCGGAGAGTCATTTCTTTATATGCTTGACTTTAAACGTAACTGTTGAAAAGGGTGAAAACCGACCCCAACAGTTAGCCCCCAAGCTCGGTAGTGTTAGAGATAACAGTACCGAGTTAAAGATGTAGTGGATATCAGCATTTTCGTTTGAAGTTAAGGTGCCTGCTTAGCCTTTATCACAGTAGTAAAGACTGACCTTATGCAAGAGGTTTTAAGGCTCTGTAAACGTTATGAAGGTTTTAAGACTTCGTCCTTCCTTTGTCGAAGCTGCTGCGTTTTCTGCAGAAAAGAACTTTTTTTTTCTCTCGAAGATTTTAAGACTTCGTATTTCCTATGGAGATTTTAAGACTCCGTGTTGAGATTGATAATGTCAATGACGTTTCCGGGTAATAGCAAGGCGATTTTCGGAGGGAAGAGTGTTGTGTTATTTTGAATGGAAATGGGATTTGTTTGGTGAGGTTACACTAAATCAAACTTACCCCAAGGTGCAGCTAATTGAATTAGCTAAGTTATGCTCGATATAGTGACAAGGTAAATTTGATTAAAGCTTGACTACGAGGTGACACCGAAGTCGATTAGAGAGGTCAACTTTGTCTGGCCACAAAGTGATACCAAAGTGAAGTTACCGTCGAAGAGGATGAAGTTATTCTGTGAACGGCAACGTTGATTCAAACGAGCCTTGAGGCAGGTTGAGTCGGCGAAAACCGTATCGACCCCAAGGCAGAGATTGTAATCTTGACGAGACCACTTTGACGCTGAAGTCAATTTTAAGAGATGATGACGAGGAGTATTACGGTGATTTGGGTAAGATGTGACCGCAAAGTGAGGTTGTGCTCTAGTGAGAAGAACTTGACCACGAGGTAGTTTCTAGAGGAGATGACGCGGTCTCTGTAAGTGTGGTATATCACCCTGGATCCCTAAAACCAATTGTTTGTGTATAGGTGAGCTAGGTGTTGTGGAGCAAACCACACTTGATAGTGGTGGATCGGCGGTGCCATTGTGTCAAGACGACGATGTCGTCGCGGTCTCGACTCGGACCGATCCCACAGTCGCGGCTATGGACGAAACCGACTCCTTGGTCGCGATTTCTTGCGATTCTGAAACCGTGGTCGTGTG
Source organism: Draba incana (assembly GCA_963576765.1). Lineage (NCBI taxonomy): Eukaryota > Viridiplantae > Streptophyta > Magnoliopsida > Brassicales > Brassicaceae > Draba > Draba incana. The sequence continues at coordinate 31,175,551 of OY755215.1, read as the reverse complement.
ATCATACCATCGTCCTCCGACCGACCGCGTGGTCGCACGTTCAACCGAGTGCATGGTCAAACGTTTGACCGAGCACGCGGTCGCGCCTTTAACTTCATGTGGGATTGAACCCGTTGTTGCATCCGATCGGGCTGATCGCGTGGTCGTGCCGATTGCATTGCCTGGTCGGACCGACCTCGCAGTCGCGTTGCAGCGACATACTCTCTGACTCCCGGCTCTGGCGGGAGGGCTTTTGCGCTGGCGAAAGCCAAAGTTGCTGAGGTTTGATCTCTCTCCCTCCTTGTTCTTTGCTTTACTTCCTTTGGTTTTTACAACATTCTTTATGTTATTCTTTGTGCATGCAGCTCTCCACTCAGCTGAATCACATGGCTTTTTTTTTTTAGGAGGACTCTCGCTCTTGTGACAATGAGCTTAGCGAGGCCAAGAAGGCCAACGTTGAGCTCACTAAGAGGAACCGAGCCTTCGAGGACGATGTTGCTTCTGTGAAGAGGAGATCAGAGGAGTTGAGTGGAAAGTTGTCAAAAGCATCTTCGAGGCATGTGGAGGACAAGGAGGAGATTGCATTGCTTAGGAGTATGTTAGTGGAGGCTGAGGATCTCAGGGACACTAGGATTGAGGAGGCCGTTGCTAAGGCCAAGGATGAGGCAGCTCGTAGCTCTGCTACTCGGACCAAACAGGTCGCCAGGTTGCTTGGTGGGATTGGAGGAGCAGCGAAGGACAACATGCAGGACCTTGTTGAGATCGAGGCGAACCTAGAGTTCATCGAGCGTCTTCGCGAGCCTGCGGACCGACTTTAGGTGCCGCGGAGAGGCTCTTGGTTGAGAGGAAGATCCCGATCTATGATGCTCGTGACGTGTCTGATGAGCTTGTCTCTGGCGTGAGGCAAGCCTTAGAGATCCCAGAGGACGCTGGTGTAGCCGATGAGGACGACGAGTGATCATTCCTCTTCGTTCATGACTTAGTTGATTTGTAGTCCTTTTATGACTTTTGTTTCTGAAAACCTTTGTTGCATTTGATAATCTCGGTTGTAGCATTGGATGGTTTGTATCCTTGCTATTATTTTGGATCCCCGCATTGTGGAGAATGCGGGATGACTTTGTAGCTTTTGTTCATGGTGAACCTTGATGGTTTTAGATTCAGGCACTTGCTTTAGATGTTGTTGATGTTGTTCCTATACTTAGGAATTCTTTGAGCTGTTTATGCGTTTCTGTCATGTGTTTGCCAACATTGACGTTGGGCTTCCCGAATGGGGCTTTGTTTGCTCATGAATGAGGCTTTGATTGCTCATGAATGAGGCTTTTGTTCGCTTATGGATAAGGCTTTTTTGAGGCTGTGAAAACACAAATGCGCTCACGCCCTTTATCTGCCAACGTTGTTGTTGGGCTTTGCAGAATGGTGCTGCTCTTCTAGACACGTCTGTCCGAGAGCAACTTCACCTTGAGTTTGACCAGAGTGCGTCCTAGGTTTCTGAATGACACGTTCAGGGTATAATTCGAACGGAGGTCATTAGCAGCTGCATTTTACCAACGACGTTTGTTGGGTTTCTGAGTGATCAGTTGGCTTGACCCAATACTGAACACTGGCACTTATATAGTGCGCTGTATCCGTTGTGGATGTCATTGTGTTCGTATTTCCACACTATTGCTGTGGCCAACAGCAATAAATGCAGAACGACTCTACTCGATTAAAGCTTTGATCAGTCCATAAAGGACAAGCTGTTCTCATGATGAGTGTTGTGGCGAGTGTGTGTGATTGACGATGATGTTGTCAATGATTTTGTCAAGGAGTGGCGTACGGGTACCCCACTCCCCCCTGTTAGACGAAAGAGGGAATTAAAGTCGGTCGTTTAGAGACTGGTGAGAACACTCACTTCCCCCCCCCCCCCCCCCCCCCCCCCCCCCCCAAGGCGGAGGAGATCATGCGAGCTCGTCCAGAACGAGACTAAAATGAAGAGTGGAATCCCCCCCCCCTTTGTGATGGAGGGGGGGAAGGGGGGGGGGGGGGGGGGGGGGGGGGGCAAACTGAACATGTCCAAAGACAGGCTGCCTACGTACCCTTTGCAGGGATCAAGTCGCCTCATAGTTCATTTGGTGGAGTAGACTAGCGGTAGTACTTCTTCAAGTTCTTGGCATTCCAAGAGTGAAGGATTGGAGTGCCAGACATGGTGGCGAGCTCGTAGACTCCAGGACGAATGACTGTTGTGATCTTGTACGGGCCTTCCCAGTTAGCTCCGAGCTTGCCGGCGTTTGGTTTTGCTGTGTTCTGAAATACCTCACGGAGGACCAAGTCACCTATGGGGAAACGCCCTTCCCTGACTCTGGAGTTGTAATATCTTGATGCTGCGCTCTGAGTCTTTGCCGTGCTGGTGCCGTAGTCGCTGCAGATGCGTTTTTCATCCATGAAGTGAGATAGGCGTATCGACAAGTCTGCAAGGTGGACTTGAGTGTCGACGAGCCCATGAGGTAAAGAAGTCGAAATGGTGGGAGATGGAGCTTGATTTTGAGGTCGGTGAATCTCTTTTTTGACGAAGGTCAACCTCGTGCTTAAGCGAGCCCGCAAGGTGAGCTTGTGGAGAGGCTTGAGCTCGCGTGCACGATTTGATTTGGAGATCAGATTACAAGGTGAGTTGACTCGGTGTGAGGTTCCGCGAGTGGACTCGACGAGTGAGGTTGCGAGCTCGATCGTGAGGTGCGAGCTTGCGGCGTAAGTTGAAGACGAGCGCGAGCTCGAGGTGAAGTTAGTTGAAGGCAAGGTGAACGGGTGCTACGAGCTTGCGTCGGTGGATCGGGCTCGCAGACTTGGGATTCAATCAAGGAGGTTGATTGGGAGAGGACGAGCTCGCAGATTTTTTAAGACATCGAATTCGCAGAGCTTCTTGGTCGTTGAAGTTGATTGATTGAGTGTTAACTTGAGCTTGGCGAGGTGGACGAGCTGACTTTGTCAGTGAGGTAGGCGAGTCGTACGAATTGGATCGGTCTAGCTCGGGGGTGTTTGTTCGTCGTGATTGCGAACAACCTCGGTGATTTGTTGTGTAGGTGAGCTGAATTTATGCAAGAGGAGCAGTGGTGTTGATTTTGAGCTTGCGAGGTCCGTATTGCATCGCCGCGAGCTTGCAAAGTGGTTGCTAAACCGTGAGACTTGATCCGGTTGGTGCGACAAGGTGGAGTTGTAGCTGCGAGTCGGTTCAGTCAAGCTTCTAAGGTGAACAAGTCGACCCACTGCGAGGCGAACGAGTCAAGCTTCCAAGGTGGACGAGTCAACCCACTAACGAGGTGATCTTGGTGAGGAGACACGGCTGTAAAGTCGAGGTGAAGCTCGAGGCAAAGCGAACGAACCGACTTATGGCGAGCTTGCATCACCTAGTTGATTCGATCTTGGGAAGATCTTGCGAGGCAAGTCTGAGCTCGCACCGTTGCTCCATGGTTACTATGAACCCGCAGGTCCGTGATTCGGTGAGGTGTCATGCTTACGAGCTACCTCAAGCAGGGATTATGCGCTTGTTGTTAACTTGATTCGGAGGTGGGTCTGAGCTTGTATGACAATCTCTGCAAAATGAAAAGAGAAAAATAGCAGCGAGTTAGGCGAGTTGACTCAGTAGAGTCGCAGAGCTACAAGATTGAATTTTAGAGATTGCAAGGTAGAGAGAGAGATTCTGCGATCTAGCAGGGTAGTTTGATTTATCAGTGAACTCGATTCGATGGTGACGAGGTCGCAAGGTTGAACTAGAGAAGTTGAGCTCGCGGGCTATCGTGTGAAATGAGTATGTTGTCGTAGAAGCGAGTTTGCCCTGTTGACGCTTGATTTTCTTGGTCTTGATTGAGAATTGCGAAGTTGCAATGCCGAAAACGAGGCCGATTTGAAGCAAATTAGAGCTCGCAGGTTGACTAAGTGAGCTCACGAGTTGACTCGGTGAGCTCGCGAGTTGGCTCAATGAGCTCGCGTCTGCCAGTTGATTTGGTTTCGCAGAGAGGAATTGGCGAGGAGGAGCTCGACGAGGAGGAGAGCTCACGCGTTCGGGAAGTTAGCTTGTTGCATCGTTGAATTAGTGAAGTTGAATCCGAAGAAGAGAAGCTCGCTTGGCCTTGCCACGATGCTCTCTTTGTCAAAGTTGATCCTACAGCGAGGTGGAGTATGGTGGCGAGGTCGCCAGGTCATGAGATCGGCTGCAAGGTTGGCGAGGCAGACAAGCTGGCTTGGTCGGAGAGATGGATTTTCGAGCCAAAATCAATGCTTCTCCTGATTTTTCATAGTTTAGGCAGAGGCGAGGTTGATTCGGAGCTGCGGCGAGGTGGATTTTTGGAACCCTTGTAAACTGATAAGGTCGACTCCAGTTCCGGCGAGGTAGACCGAGGTGGGTTGAGTTGCTGGAGCGAGGAGCTTTGCGAGGTGAGAACGAGTTGATTGAATTTGGGCCTAGAACTTTGTTTTTTTTTTTTTTTTAAGCCCATCAACGAGTTGTTACGAATCTCCGACCCCTTTGTCTGTTTCCTATCACCTTGCGGGTTGAACCGTGGTTTTTACTGGCAATTTCTAAGCTCGCAGCCCCTCCATTCACCTTACTTCCCTTGCGGGTCTGCGATGTGTGAAGTTGACAAGCCTGGTAACGACGAGACCAGTTTGAGTTGTTGTAAGGTGACGACAAGAAGCTTTCAGGTGAATTGTTTTATCCAAGATCGGAGATTTTAGCCCTCGCGATGTTCTCAGCAAAAGGCGTGTTCCGCTCTTTCCCCAGCAAGTAGGCGACCCCAGGAGCCTTTCCCGTGCTTCGGTACATCTGCAGCTTGGTAGTCCGCAGATCAGAGACGACCTGATCTAACTGGGCTTTCAGCGTAGCCACCTCTTCGTCACGGGAGCCTTGTGGAGCCCTGCGCTCCTGCTCTCTCCCGTAGAGCTCCGCTAAGACTGGAGCCTCTTCTTCATTAGCGAAATCATTGTAAGCAGCTGTGTCGGTTCGGGCTCGTCTCCGAGGTGGTTGATATTCGTCCGACTTTTCCACCACACGCTCGGGAGTTGCATCAGATTCCTGACGAGGCGGTGGTGGAGGCAAGTCCTCTGGGACTATGCGATCGGTCCGAGGAGGCAGCTCCTTTTTCCGGTTCCTTCGATAGGTTCGAGGCGTGTTGAAGCTGAGACATGTTGGACGGGCACGAGATCTTTTACGTGTCTTTCTCTTGAGCGCTCGCAGCTCGCTTATCGTAGCTTCGTTGTGCTTCTTTTGATCCCGTGCTCTCTTCTCTAGCGTCTCAAGCATCTGCTTGATCTCTGTGACAACCGTCAGGTTGCTAGCAGCGCGAGGCGCGGTGTTCTCCACGGAATTCTCTATTGCCTCGCCGTTCCTGTGAGACGAGGACCCTTTGCTGCTCATGCTGTTGCTTCCTGACATCTTGACGGCGTTGCGAAACCCTAGCTTTCGTGAGTCAGAAACTCTCTAGGTCCCCTTAGCCGGCGCCAAATTGTGGGAGTCGAAACTAACACAATTAGATTTGTAAGAGTTCGTGAGGGGAATTTAGAGATTTCTATGTTAACTAGGGATCACCAGAGATTGAGAAAGAGTTGTGTGTATTGCTATGTAAAGTTGAGTACAAAGCTTGTGTATGAAAATTGCGGATCCCCTTAGGGTTTGTACAAAAGAAGTATATATAGCTTTCCTAAGTCGGCTAAGCCTCCTAAGTCTTCGCGGAGTCGGTTGCACCAATATGGGCTTCGTGTCTGGACCGGGCTTCAGGCTGTTGCTGGGCTGGAGAAGCTGGCTTCGGTTACGAGGAGAAGCTGGCTTCGGTCACGAGGAGAAGTTGGCTTCGGTCACGAGGAGAGGCTGGCTTCGGCCACGAGACCAAAGCCAGGTTTGGTCATGAGGCCGAAGCCAGGGTCGGCTCCGTCGTGCCAAACCCGTCTTCACCCGTGAAGTCTTGTGTGGCCCTCTGCCTTGCCCAGACACCTTCCATGGCTACCTGCTTTGCTCCGCGTGAAGACCTAGGTGCTTTTTTGCCTTCTTCATCGAGTATCCGGAGAGTCATTTCTTTATATGCTTGACTTTAAACGTAAATGTTGAAAAGGGTGAAAACCGACCCCAACAAGCGTGACTTGATCATTAACACAGAGGTCCAAAACCTACTGGAAGCAGGATTCATACATGAAGTTCATTATCCAGAATGGTTAGCCAACATGGTAGTTGTTCGAAAGAAAAATGGGAAGTGGAGGGTATGCATTAATTTCACAGATCTCAACAAGGCATGCCCTAAAGATCCTTTTCCACTTCCTCATATCGACAAACTGGTGGACGCGACAGCAGGTCACCAATTGATGAGCTTCATGGATGTCTTTAGTGGTTACAACCAGATCCTTATGCACCCAAGCGACCAAGAAAAGACAGCTTTCATGACCTCACGAGGTATATACTGTTATAAAGTGATGCCATTTGGTTTAAATAATGCTGGTTCTACTTACCAAAGACTGGTGAATATGATGTTCGCTGATCAAATTGGTCATACTATGGAAGTCTACATAGATGATATGCTTGTAAAGTCTCTAGTTGCAGAAGATCATATCATGCACCTTCAACAAGCGTTCACCACATTGAGAAAGTACAACATGATACTTAATCCTACAAAGTGCTCGTTCGGTGTAAGCTCTGGAAATTCTTGGGTTACATAGTTATTCATCGAGGAATAGAAGCTAATCCAGACCAGATTAGGGCAATTCAAGTGATTCGCTCTCCAAAAAACGTGAAAGATGTGCAAAAGTTGACTAGTAAAATGGCTGCTCTAAGCAGGTTCATCTCAAGACTGTCAGACAAGTCTCACGCGTTCTTTATGGCTTTGAAAAAGCCAAAATAGTTTGTATGGGATGACAAGTGCGAGCAAGCACTTGAAGAGTTGAAGGAATACCTAACGTCGCCTCCTCTCTTAGCAAAACCAAAGGATGGAGAAGTACTTTTGCTATACCTAGCAGTATCGGTGCATGCCTTGAGTCATGTGTTAGTGCGAGAGGAGGAGAAGAAACAACATCCTGTCTACTATGTCAGCAAGTCGCTCTTGGATGCCGAAACAAGGTATACCTACCTGGAGAAGCTCGCTCTACCTGTCCCTACTTCCAAGCACACCCTATAGTGCTTGTTAGTTCAACTCCAATAAAATTAGTTCTACACAAGCCAGAGATGTCAGGGAGGTTAACTTAATTGGCTGTCAAACTTGGAGAATACGACCTATTCTATCAACCGGCTACAACCATTAAATCTCAGGTACTAGCTGACATTGTGGCAGAATTTACTCCCAACCTAATTCCAGAGGTTCACAAGGAAGTTCAAAACCTGCAAGAAGAACAACGCAAAGGAATATGGAAGTTGTTCGTCGACGGATCTAGTAACATACGTGGAGCAGGTCTGGGCATGGTCCTCACATTTCCATATTGTAGAGTAACGTCAAGAGAGTTTAGGTGCAACTTCCGCGCTACAAATAACGAAGCTGAATATGAGGCCCTCATAGCAGGACTTACGTTAGCCCATGATTTGGGAGCTAAGGAACTTGAAGTCTTTAGTGACTCACAACTCATAGTCAACCAGACCCAAGGGGATTACCAAGCGCGCAACATGAAGATGACCCAATATCTCGACGTAGTAAAAAGATTGGTGGAAAAATTCAACAGTTGCAAGATCTCGCAAATCCCAAGAGAGGAAAATAGTCATGCAGATGATATAGCTAATCTTGGTTCCGCTCTTAAAACTGAAGGTCCTATCAATGTTCTGCTACTAGTCCTCCAATGGCCGTCCACAAACAAGGACTTACCAAGCGTGGAAGTCATTGCCGTAGAAGAAAAACCAAGTTGGATGACACCCATAGTCAACTATCTACGTGATAACCTACTACCCACGGAACGTGCCGAATGTAGAAAGATCAAACAACAAGTAGCACGTTACTGCCTTATCGAGAATCTACTCTATCGGAGGTCGTTCTCTGGTCCATATCTGAGATGTGTAAGTCCAGAAGAAGCAAGACAAGTCTTGATGGAGTTACATGAGGGAGAATGTGGATTTCACTCAGGAGGAAGAAGTCTTATCCTGAGAGTCATGAGAGCCGGTTACTACTGGCCTACAATGTCCAACGACGCAACACGATTTGCTCGTCACTGCGACAAGTGTCAAAGATATGCTTAAGTTTCAAAACTGCCGCCTGAAAACTTAAAGTCCATAAGCTCACCATGGCCATTCATGAAGTGGGGCATGGACATAGTAGGTCCACTACCTAAGGCGCCTGCTCAAAAAACCTTCTTATTGGTAGTGACCGATTATTTCACTAAGTGGGTGGAAGCAGAGGCATTGAGCAAGGTCATAGACACAGAGATGCGAAAGTTTATGTGGAAGAACGTCATATGCAAATTCAAAGTCACTCAAGAGATAGTCACAGACAATGGTCCCCAATTCTCAAGCTACAACTTCAAGCAGTTCTGCGCTGACTAGGTAATCAAGATCAACTTCGCGACACCAAGGAATCCAACTTCCAACGGACAAGCAGAATCTTCCAATAAACGCTCATACGAATGTTGAAGAAGCATCTAGAGAACGCCAAGGGAAAGTGGGTCGAGGAACTACCAGGAGTGCTATGGGCATATCGAACCACAATTAAATTAGCAATTGGAGAGACGCCATACTTGCTGGTTTATGGAATAGAGGTTGTAGGTCCTTCCGAAATAAGTGTAAAAACTGTGCGGACAGAGCATCTCACCTTCCAAGAAAATGAGGAGCTAATGGAGCTCGACCTCGACTTGCTAGACGAGAAGAGAGAAGCTGCTAAAATTCGAATTTGGTGTCACCAACAAGACATCGCGAGAAGTTATAATAAAAGAGTTCAGACCAGGACGTTCCAACCAGGAGAATGGGTCCTTCGACGAGTATTCCAAAATACAATGGAACGCAACGCTGGAAAGTTAGGACAAACCTAGGAAGGTCCTTACCAAATAGTAGAGGTGCGAGGATCCGGAGCATACAAGCTGCAAGACAGAAATGGCAAAGCTCAACTTAATAGCTGGAATGTTTTACACCTGAAGACCTACTACTTCTAGGCGTGCTTTATGTATAATGTAATAACTACGGGCAACTTGATCCCTTCTTGGGTACGTAGGCAACCTCATGAGGGCACAGTTGCAACAACAAAAAAACCAAAAAAAACAAAAAAAAAAGAACTACGTGTGACATGATCCCTTCTTGGGTACGTAGGCAGCCTTGTTATCAAGGTACAGTTGCAAACAAAAAAAAAAAAAAAAGGTTTTTTGTTGGTATGCAGACCTGGAGCATGCAAGCTGCGAGACATAAGTGGCACAGATCTGGAGCATGCAACCTAACACATAAAACGCTATGAACCTGGAGGCTAGCAATCTCTAGTAAAAGTCAGGTTTAAACGTGTAAGGACATGACCCCTTTAGAACGAAAAAGCACTACTTTAGTTTTAATAAGGCCACAGTCGATTTCAACATGAACATGAGGCAATGCTTCCCTAAAGAACGACAAGCCGCACTAAATGTGATGTTGCAGAACTTGTCTAACAACTACTTAGAGGCATGACCTCGATATATACGTCAAAATGTCCAACAAGTTAAGAGGCATAACCTCAGAAATTTATGATAATTAGTCAATCAAATCAAAGGTATATCCTCATAAGGTCAAGATAAGAATCAATGTCTGATCAAACAAGAGGTAAAACCTCACGTACAAAAATGATGGTCTCAAGACGACGAGGGACGCCTCTAACTTGTGAACAATCTGTATAACAAAATAATGAGGCAAGACCTCTAGAAGGCAAGACCTCTAAAAATACAACAACAAGACGTTTAAAACAAGTCAAATAAAGGCCCAACATGTGGCCATGTCTGGTTGTTTGCGTATTAAACGGCACAAAGTAGACATAAAACATGATAGATTAACGATTTGAGAATTAAATAAGAAAGAGGTCCTTTCCACATGGTCCTAAACAACTACAAGCCCATGAAGCAAAAGCTATTAATAATAGCCTAATTGTTATACAACACACATGTGAGCATTGTGGTGGTACTCATAATAACAAATGTATACGCGAAAAAGGACAAAAGCGACATGTAAACGTACATGACACACAAGTTGAATTCAACAGGTTTATGTCATACGTTGCAAGGTGAATATTATTGTAACAAGCTTTAAATTATCTACTCTTCAAATTCTAAATAAAAAATTGAAGAGTGGGAGGCAAACTGTTGGGGAAAATAAATTCACTACATGTATATCCCTACTTGACTTTAATAAGTCTCACTTGAGAAGTAATACTTGACGATACGTCGTCCACGTCAGGTATGAGGAGGTTTAAGGAAGTACAAACCTCTTACCACTTGGCCACGTCTGGTTTGAGGAGGTTTAAAGAAGTATAAACCTCTCACCACTTGGTCACGTCAGGTTTGAGGAGGTTTAAAGAAGTACAAACCTCTCACCACTTGGTCACGTCATCTGCGCCAGGTCTAACAAGGCAATGACCTCCTATTACTTGTCAATACATTGTCTATGTCATATAAGACATAGAAATGACTTGTCACTTTTAAGTAATATATGGCCTACTACGTTGTTATCAGGTCGTAAAGCACCGTTACAACGCCTTTATGAGAAATAACAACATACATGCACAAACCTATGAGTAATATAGCCCCACATCGTCGTGCTAGTCTATGCTCCACCATGCCTTTACTAGTGCCTAAGGTCTATGCTCCACCATGCCTCTACTAGTGCGTAGGGTCTCTCTTCCAATACGTCTCCACAAGTCTCTGCTCCACCACGCCTCTACTAGTGTGGAGGTCTATTTAAGAGGTATAGAACTCAACGTTCAAGGGGCGAGGAAGAAAAAAATAAATCTTTGACCTTAAAAGCTTTGGCAGTTCTAATACAGCAAGCAACAAGCTCTGCAACGACAAGCAACAAGCTCTGTTTCTACAACGAAGACCAACAAGCTCTGCAACGACAAGCGACAAGCTCTGTCTCTGTAGCGCAGAACGACAAGTTCTGTTTCTGCCTACAACGAAGGACGAACGATCGACACGATCTTCCTTTTACGGCTTCCATATTAATTCTTTGTAATTATATGGAAACTCATTGATCAATAAAGATACATCTCTCCGTTATTCCGTAGATCTGTGCACTTGCGAACCCGGTTAAATTTTAGACAAACGGAAACAAAACAGAAGATCTAAAGAGAATTATTACAAGTCATGGCGTGATTTTAACTCGTGAAGCATGGGCATGACATGTGCATGGTCAATAAATTATATTGGAAATCACTTCATAGTAATAAATTATGTATTGTTAGGGTTTTGTACTATCACTACACCATAGTCATGGCGAGATATGTTAATTCGCCAAGCATTGGCATGGTCAATAAATTCTAACCGCCGTCTCCGTTTAAACCAAACGCATTATATATGTTTGTGTCACTGTGAGGTTATTATAGACATCAAAAACAAAAAAAACGTTTCCATTGTTCAAACCAAATATGAAGTTATTGAGAGAAACCTACGTGTGTGTTTGGTTCTTGTTTTTTTCATGTGTTGGTTCTGTTATATCAAGACAACCACACACCCATTGCCCAGAGACGATTTGTCGCAACATCACAATCCGGTCCCCGTTTGGAACTTCTTTGAAATGTGCATACAATGAGAGATTTCTCATAAGGTGTAATGAGAATCAGCAAAAAGTGTTTCTTGCAACCAACGAGCTTGAAGTAGTCAGCATTTCCGATGAGGGCGAGCTGCAAGTCCTCATGAATGTGTCCCGTGTCTGCAACAACTTACACGGTGGAGCAGAAGTTATAGACACTGGATTCACCTTCTCCAAAAAGAACCAGCTCATTGTAGTTGGTTGTAATATTCAGGCCGAGTTGGAATATATGACGGAAGTTGGACCAAACGGGTATATATGCGGAACACACTGCTTTTCGTCGCCACCTAGTGATGAGTCATGTGCTGGTTACGGTTGCTGCCAAATGCCAATTTATGGTGGATCCAAAACCTTATGGGTAGACATATTGAACTCTTCTGATCCGACAGTGTCGGAGTTAAATCCCTGCATCTATGTTTTTCTTGTCAAAACCGGATCTTTCGGCTTCTTAGCCCAAGTGCATCTAAAAAACCTCGGGGGCATTTCACGATTTCCAGTTATACTAGACTGGACTACAAATCAGCAGACATGCCAACATGAAAGATCATGCGGAGAAAACAGTATTTGCTTAAATTCGACGGCTCCTAGTGGACTAGGTTTTAATTGCAAATGTGTGGAAGGATATGAAGGGAATCCTAATCTTCCTAATGGTTGCATAGGTAACTGAATTCTGCTATGTAATTTTCATATATTATTTGCTTTGAACTGATGTATTTATCCCTTTTTTTTTGTTTTCCAGACATAGATGAATGTAAAGCCGGGACTCATTCCTGTGGGAGGCATGAAACTTGTAAGAACGTTAGTGGATCTTTCCGGTGCAAGAAAAGAACTGACTGGAAAACGATCATTCTTGGTAAGTTCTTGTGGTGTTTAATTACCGTTTTTTTCTTTTCTCTATATCGAGACTCAAAATATTAATACAGATCCTATAATATTAAATTGTAACCAGTAAGCATCATTGGATTATTGCTATTTTTGATGGGACTCTGCTGCCTAATTGTAAGACTCAAGTTTCGGAAACAAGCCAAACTTAGAGAGAAGCGGTTTGAAGAAAACGGTGGAGTCGTGTTAGTACAAAGACTCTTAGACTCGGGTGCGAATGCTTCTTCTGTCAAGATCTTGAGCGAGAAAGAAATCAAGACAGCGACTAAACGCTATCACGAGACCAGAATCCTTGGTGAGGGAGCCCAAGGAGTCGTATATAAAGGTGTGTTAGAAAACGGCGTCGAAGTTACAATTAAAAAAGCTCGAGTTGGGGACCTAGACCAAGTAGGCCAATTTATCAACGAATTAGTCCTGCTCTCGCAGATTAACCATCCAAACGTTGTGAGGCTTCTAGGATGCTGTCTGGAAACCCAGGTGCCTCTTTTAGTCTATGAATTCGTGTCTGGTGGAACACTTTATGACAACTTGTTTGCTTCTTCTCTGTCTTGGTCGGACCGGTTAAGGATTGCTACAGAGATCGCTGAAACGCTCTCACACCTCCACTTCTCTGCTCCTGCCCCAATAATTCACCGTGACGTCAAGCCAGCGAACATTCTCTTGGATGATAAGTTATCTGCCAAAATATATGACTTTGGAGCGTCGAGGCTTGTCCCTGCAAACAGAGAACAACACAAAACTCTAGTCATAGGGACTATGGGTTACTTAGATCCAGAGTATATGCGTACATGCATATTGACCGAGACAAGTGATGTCTACAGTTTTGGGGTTCTTCTCATGCAAATGGTCACTCGTGAGAAGGCTCTGTCCTTCGACCGGCCGCAAGCTCAAAGGTATTTGGTGACGTACTTAGAAATTGCTATGAATGAGAATCGATTAAGTGATGTTTTCGACCAGAGCGTTGTGAACGCAGAGACTGAAAGAGAGATTTCTGAAGTTGCTTTGCTGGCCATGAGGTGCACTAGAGTTAACGGAGAAGAGAGACCGGATATGAGAAAGATAGTGCCAGAACTATTACATGTTTTCTTTTCTTTTCTTCTCCTTGAACTATTACATGTTTTCTTTTCTTTTCTTCTCCTTGAACTTTTCTTTTTCCTTTTCTTTCTATTGTTTTCTTTTCTTTTTTTCTCCTTGAACTATTACATGTCGCAATTTTCTGATTTTGATTTGGAATCGGTTAGGTCTTTGAGTTCTGAGATTAGTTTAACAATTTGATTCCAATGATGTGTGTTAAGCTTTTGAAATTTGTTTGTGGACTAAAGAAGATTATGGTGTCTTTGATTTGTGACTTATATAGGAAATTTTGGAACTTGATCTAAAAAGATGGCAAATGATGATGCGATATGTGCAGAAAGAGCTACAAATGATATGTGTGACATTTTTAACATTTTTTATTGTAGATAGATGACATTTTTTTCATCTTTCTCTATGAAAGATTTGATCTAGAGGATATAATCTTTTTTTTTTTTGTAATGCATCAAACAAAATATTCAGAAAGATTTCTCAGATTTGTTTATATATCTTGTAAAAATCCAAAAGATTTTTCATGTTTCTACAGAATTATAAAATCACGATCAAATTTAGTAAATAACCCAAACCGGATTTATATGCAAACCCCCACCCGGCTTGTTGTTTTATGAACCAAAATTTTCCAACCAACATAACCGAAGCCACTTAAACAACCTGTTTTTGAACCGGCAATACAATTTTTTCATTTAGTTTCCGGTTAGAGAACGAGTTCAAACCGGGTTTACACATACACAGTTACACTGACCACAATAAAACCGATACCCGGTTTGTTGTTTATCGGTTCTTAGGCCAAACTAGTCGTACATAACCGAATCTTAATAGTAATACCAAACTATGAACCGGGAAAATATCAAATCAAGTCTCGATAACATGATTGGGTTTTGATAATCGAGAAATGTAAACCGAAATCTCCAGTTTTTGAATTCTCAGATCATAATTCGAGAAGGATTCAGTGATTTTGACCCTGGATCTCGAGTGATGATGATGTTTTCTTTGTGACATATTTTTTGAATGCATTAGTCAAGCGAAAGAAGAGGTGAAGTTGCTCAAGAAGCGGTTAGGAAGTAAAAACTACAAAGTTGAGATTCTTGCACTTTATGTGAGTATACTTGTTTCATGTATCTGTGGATGATGCTTGGGGTGGAAACTTTAAGTAAGAATTGTGGCGAGAACGTATACCAGCTTATCGTTGACCGTGATATTTTGATAGATATGGTCAAAATAGTGAAGAAAAAGGTTTTGCTACATATCAATTATCTCAATTCTTATCTCTGGAAAAGGAAACTTTTGTTACCTTGAAAGTAAGTTTCGGAAACATTTATATAATGCAGCCAGACTTTAATGTATAATGAACTATGTTTTCTAGACACATGGCAAGAAGCTTTTGGTGGACGTGGTGGTCGATACCCACAATACTAACGCGCCTATAATGTGTCTGGTGGGATGCTGAGGTAATTAGGAATCTTCCACCTCCGCCTTCAAGGCATAACCAGAGGCAACAGTTCTTTGAGCATCATCATCACTCGAGTAGCGGTTCTGATGATTCTTCTTACGAGGGTCTCGTTGGTCAGACCCGAAAGCTCTCTGTGTCCACCTCTGCGATGAGTGAACCGAAGAAAGATGAGGATGTGCTTTTCAAAGAGTTGGTTGAATTTGCCAAAACTAGGTCATCTAAGCCCAATAATTAGATTGCTTTGATTTCGAGTCTTTTGCTTGTGTAACATTAATCGGTCCATATCCTCTAATATGGAGTTGACTGATCAATATCGAAGATAATTTCAAAAGTCGACTTTTTTTTTTAGTCGTCTAGATATTACATCACCATTAGATTAAATTTGATATAATCCTATTATGATGATGTTCAACTACCTCCTTGCTTCTCTAGCGAGATTAGGGTGAGCATCTTCTACATATGCCTCTATGATGCATCTATGGACAAGCTCTTCTCGACGGCGGTTCTGCATATACGACATCTTCCATGATAGACAGAGTCTCCCAACGATTGGCTTAGCATGTACGACATCTCCAATGATGGTCATAGTCTCCATAGATGATGAATGCTTCAACCGATTTCTCTAGAACCTCCATGAAGCGTTTTTCCATTAATATGCAATAAGTTGTATTATCTGAGATTCGAACCCCAAAGCTGGTGTAGAAGCCTTTAAACCCTTGACCACTAGGCCAAGGAGCTTCCACTTGCAAAGACTTTGGTTTTTTTATTTTTTTTCCAACCCCATGTCCTTAAAATTTCTTCGACCTATCAGTTTGGTTACTAGAGGAAATATAATCGTTTCTTTATAAAGGATTGTCTTCTTTGGAACAAAAATGAGCATGATATGTCAATGATCAATGTACTGTAGGTTCAAAAATATGGAACATTCGAATCAATGATAAACTGTAAAAAAAATCGTTAAGAGAAGAAGAGAGTTGCGGAAACGAGACAAATTTATTTCCTTACCCTTTGAATCACCTGTATTGCGACTGAAACAAACTTAACCCATTTTAAAACATAATTAATTCCGAGTTAGTACTCCCATAAATACTAATTCTCAATACCAAGCAATTCAATTAACCAAGCAAACCAGCAAAAAATCATAAACCAACCAAACAGCAAATTATCAAATAAACCAATGCAACATTTATTCAATTCAAATTAAACCAAAAACTAATCCAATTCAACCATTCTGGAACAACCAACAACTTAACAACAATTTTAAACGATTCAAAACCAACGAGACCCTAGATCATCCTCCTCTTCATTGCCATGATTCCATGATCGTATTTTTTTTACCTGCATCACATGAAAAAACGAGATGCGTGAGTCTATACACACAAACCATAAAATGCCAAGACACCAAACAAATCAAACAGGCAAACAAAACAAAACACATTAAACATTCAACATGTCGTTCGACACCCACCTTGTGTCGAGCGATACCCACCTTGTGTCGAGCGACACTCGCTCCTGGTTTAAATGACCAACATTTAATTTAAATGATTTCAAATATAAATCTGATTATTTTAACAACTATACATCAAGATTTTTTTATTTTGTGAAAAAATAATTATGAAAAAAAATTATTTGGACATTGTTATCAAATAATCTCATAAAATACTAGATCCCAAAAAAAAAAAATTGTTTGCTATCTTAACAAAAATTCTTTTTCTTATCATATAAACATATTTTATTTTCAATAAAATATTTTTAAAAAATTCTTTTAATGAGTGGATCCCCCTTTAAAATCGAGACTCCATTCAAATGTATAAAACTAGTAATAAGCATTTATTCCTCCCCTTCTTCATAGGAATCGATTTCTACTTCCATATTTTCATGTTTTATAGGAACTGTTAGTTCCAATCTTTTATTTAAAGACCTAAAACCAAAGGGAAAAAACACACATCATTTATATAAAAATTCGTCAATTGTTTATTTTTCATCGGCCTTCTTGAGACGAACATGAAGAAGATCATTCCATTGATGTTCATTGCCCTCATCTTACTTTCAACATCATTTCCGGCTTTGATCAAAGTTGACGGTGCCGTGAATGTGCCACAAGAATGCAGTAGGGAGGTTGCAGCTTGCATTTCTCCTTATCTGAACGGAGGCCCAAAACTACGAGGTTGTTGTGATAAATACAAAATGAAAAATGTAACATGTTTTAGTTTACTCTTTCGGTCCCCCGGTCCTAAAATAAGGCTAGCTCTTTATGATATTTTTGAAAGTTGTATTGATAATTTTATCAGCATATGTAAGTCCTAGATATGATAAAGCTCTTTATGATTATATGAGTAACAATATAATTAAGTATTTTGAAATAGTGTACTGTAAACATGGTACAAGTTTTGGTGGCTAAATAAATTTAACTATTATTATTGATTTTTCTATATGTATATTTGCTTATGTACGCATTGGCAAGAGATATGTATTTTTACTATCTCTCTTCATTAATGATCTCAAATGTGTATTACAACTATATGTACAACACACTGAACAAAAATTAATGTAGAATGAGATTTACACCATAAATAGATTAAATATGAATTGATCTTTACGACTTTACCCAACCTAAACCGTATATGCATCTAAACCGTATGTGCACCCAACAGACATACTCTACCACTCGAAGCCGCCCGACGAGTGTAGTTCTGCAACACAAACCACCAAACTTCATACATCGTCTTCTCCGGTGGAGCACCAACGCATACACTATGTGCTACAACAGACAAACACCTCCACTCCGGCGAATGTAGTTATGTATCTGTTTATCTCTTTAATTGTTAAATCCCATAAGGCTCTTTTTGTTAGAATCCCAAATATATTATTTTCTATTGGATATCTTCTCACTAGGCCCAATCCATACCATCACTTCAAAACTCATGACTTCACTTTCTTCTTGAATATGGATGTTGCGTTTTCCAGTGTTATTCAGACAGCTCTTATTCTTCATTTGTTACTCAGACAACTCTGCGTCGAGACTTGTCCCTGCAAACAGGAAATCTGAATTCCTCCCACTCAGATAATGATGCAGCACAACATTGCCTTGTCTCACACGTTTAAGCTTTTATTTTAAACAAGGGTTTGGTTTTCTGTTTTTTTTTTTGGTGTTTTCTTTTTCGTTGGCTTTCTTACCTTTCTTATAAAAGTTATGTTTCTATTTTCATTAGGATTCGTGCTAGCTTAATTGTTATAAATAGATCTCTAGGTGTTTGTAAAGAGATCATCGATCATTGAATTAATAAAGAGTTTTCTTACAAATCGAGTTTTTCAAAGAAATGTATTCTTTCAAGCCTCAAACCTCTGTTTTACGTGTAGCAAAACAGAGACTCGTCTTGTTTCTCTAGCTTCCCGGTAACGTGAGAAACAAGTCTTCTCTTTTCATGCTTCCGCTCCATAAGATAACTTCTTCATTAATTTAAACGTTCATATCTGGATATCAAGAATATTCCATAACATGCACACAACATTGATACGATATACTAGTAATATATTGTCAATCCGGAAAAGAGATAGTATTACATGCTCACACATACATATATACAAACCAATGACAATACCATATATTTTGTTTCACCATATAAAAAACCAATCATATGTACATTATTTCAAAAATATATTATTATAATATACACACACACATATATACAAATATACAATCAATAGGTTCTTGGACAATCGGTTTTACTAACAAAATGACAACCTTTAACAACACCATAAGCACCTTTGCTGAGCACAAAAATCCCAGATGTTTGGAATTTACACACACATCGTTTCGAGTGTTTAAATTTCTGACAACATGGTCCGCGGAATTGAGGCCGGAAATCTTCGTATATATAATTAATTACGCAATCTTGAACATCTTGTCTACATTCACGTGGCATTGGAAAAAATTTAGTATTAGGAGATGTTGGTACATACCCACCTCCACCTCCACCTCCACCTCCACCTCCACCTCCACCTCCAGAGGAAGTTGGACATTGTTTATTAACAAAATTACAACTTCGAGATACGGCATTAGCAGCTGCGGTTATTCTATTAACCCCGGATTGTTGGTATCTACAAAGGCATAATGTCGAGACTCTAAATTGCATACAACAATAATCGCCGTACTTAGGAGGGCCTGAATATCCGTGTATATGCGTGTTGACGCACGGTACAACATTTGGTGTACATACATCTGGTAGTGGGATATGCGCGTGACCATTGTTTCCACCAATGTTTCCAACGGGATGAGGCAGGACTTTATGCGAACTACCCGTATGGCCACCGGAAGGGAAAGTACTAAAACCCCCGCTCCTACCACCAAAACTACCACCACCACCACCTCTTCGGCAGGTGACTTTGATGGGAGCCAAAAATGATGTCAACATTAGTATGATCAAGGCAACGAACATCTTCATGTCAAATGAATTTAGTAGCTTGGTCAAAATTCCAAGCACAAAAAAAAGAGAGTACTTTTAAAGAAATAATCTCTAGCTAAATTTATTTAGGATGTTTAAAGGTCTTAAAATTGGGAATTGTAATCAATGGTTCCTACAAAACATGTATATATATGGAAAGTGGGAATTGATTCCTAAAAAGAAGGGATGATGCCAATTCTCTGCGCGCTTCTCTCCCAATAATTCACCCTGACGCCAAGTCGGCCAACATTCTCTTAGATGACGAATTATCTCCAAAGTATCTGACTTTGGGGCGTCGAGGCTTGTCCTTGCAATCAGAGAACAACGCACAACATTGGTCCAAGGCACTGTGGGTTACTTGGATCCTGAGTATATGCATACATGCACATTGAGCGAGACAAGTGATGTCTATAGCTATTAGTTTTTTTTTTCTTAGCATGAACTCAGGCCCGGTACTGAGAGTTATAAGGTCCGACACGAAAAAAAAAATCCTATTATTAAAAAATGTAAAACATAATGTTTGAAGATAAAAGAAAATCCACAAATTTAAAAGACCTTTCAAAATCCATGTTATTCTGAAGAAAAAAAATTCAAAAGTCCTAGAAACCGTTAAAATCTATTTATTCTGAAAATTAACTCTTTTTACATTTTTTTCCTGCAAAATCATCCATCAACTTTCATAATCAAGGTATTTAACCATGTTTTTTTTCAATCGTAAGTTTGATTAATAATTATGACTTTTTTTTCTTTCACAAGTTAATATTTGATTTTTCACTTATTTGGTTACATATTAATCTAGGCCCTTCACAATTTAAAGTTTTTTCCCACTATTTCATTTTCACGACAAAGCTGTATAACATATATTATTTGTATAAAAAAAAATCTACCCTTAAAAATTTAAATATTTTTGAGGCCCAACACCTAGGTGTTGTTGGTGTTACTACAAGGCCGGCCTGCTTGAACTATTATGTTGCCATGTAAGCTAATTAAGTTGCAATAGAATATCGTCATTGTCTAAGTCTCTCATCAATGACGTGTCTAACAAGTAATTGAAGAAATAGCCTCAATTCTCAAAGATATAGATAGTGGAAAGGTGAATATAGGTCACACTGAGTGCACCCTTGATCCTTCTCTGAAAAACTTTGCCGACCGAATCACATTGTTCATGTAATGTAGCCACTCCAATTGAAACATCTATACATACATATATATATATATATATATATATATATAGAGAGAGAGAGAGAGAGAGTTGCATTGGTGTGTGTGTTTGTGTGAATAGATCGCTGAATCTTTTGCTTGTGTTACAAGTATGCTTATCAAATATTTTTCTGCTTTTTCAATGGAATTGGGTGAATCATGAAATTATAATTATACTAGAATAAGACCCTCGCAATGCGAGGAATATTTAATTTATAGCAAATAGTTATGTTTAAAGAATGTTTGGAGGAGAAGTATACTATATTCTTAATTGAAATCCCAAATTATATAATGTAGTGATTAAAGTTATACGTTCATATATAATTTGAAAAAATACAGTCTCATATCTCATATGATTTGAAGAATTTGGAAATCAATAAAGTATATACGCATGATATATGTAAATATGGTTTGAATCATTAAACTATTTTATATAATAGCTAAATCATTTTTTTTATCACAAACTAAATCATTTTTATGTTTTGACGATCTTTTTTCGATGATATTTTGTAAACTTTACACATGAAAAAAAATCTACTAACCATTTTTTTTTCTTCTTATTTTTCTTGATATAGTTTTCCGTTTATCAATGATCAATTATTGTGTGTTCCCCATATATATATATACATATGTTAAACCTCTCCCTATATATAATGATAGATTCATGGTCGATTCTATTTTTAATTACATATATAATAAGAATTTGGAAATCAATAAAGTATATACGCTTGATATATGTAAATATGGTTTGAATCATTAAAATATTTGATATAATAACTAAATCATTTTTACATGTTTAGGCGATCATTTTTGATGATATTTCGTAAACTTTACACATGAAAAAAATACCACTAACCAATTTTTTTTTTTTTTTGCTTGTTCTTCTTTATATAGTTCTCTTTTTATCCATGGTCAATTATTTTGTGTTCCTCATAAATATATATATATATATATATATATATATATATGTTAAACTTCTTCCTATATGTAACAATAGAAACATGGTTGTTTCTATTTTTAATTACATAGTTTGCTATTTTTTCTTTTTCTAATTTTTGTTTTATGTTAAATTTTTCTTTATTAATTATTTTCAACTAAATATCTTATATAACTATTCTTATAGAGATTTTGTGCAATTTGTAAAATTACTTTATGTTTTTTTCCATTTTAACTTCTTCATTTTTTAATAATTAACAATTTTGATATTGAAACATTTACATATTTATATAATTGACATGTGTTATAATCTGATCGACTACTTAACACATGTCGCGATCTCGTGAGTTAGAATTATGCTCACTCTACTTTATATAATAAGATACTATTATATTAAAGAGTGCTTTATCGAATCTTTTCCTTTTTGTAGTTTGTGTTGTTGAACAAGTCAAATATTTTTGTGTTGTATATAAAAATAGAATTAGCAAGCATGTACTCCTCCCCTTCTTTATAGGAATCGATTCCTACTTTCCATATCTCCATGTTTTGTAGGAACCATTTATTCCAATTTCTTATTTAAAGACCTAAAAACAAAACGGAATAAAACATACACCATTTCTACAAATAATTCATCAATTGATTTTGGATTGGAATCTTCTTGAGAAGAAACATGAAGAAGATCATTCCATTGATGCTCATCGCCGTCATCGTACTTTCTACATCATTGGTGGTAACGGCGGAGAAGTTTCTGTTTGAATTTCGACTAGAAATATGGTAGCTAGGTTTTCTAAATGTATTTTTGCATATGTAATAATACTAACCTTTTAGAGGAAAAAAAAAAAAAAACTTGTGTGTACTACTTTGTATCGTTCAGAATCAAAGAAAACATCATTTACACTTAACTTGTTCATTCTGTGTATAAGTTCTTAGGAACACTTCCTATAATAAGGTCGCATAATTTATACTATCATATAAATGCAAATACATGATAAATAATGATCTTATAGCTTCATTCTACACCAACCTAAGGAAACCAAACCTTACGAGAGACGGTATATCTTCAGAATATAGGATTGAGATATGAAGACAAACGATACATGACAAAGAACTCAATTCTTTTCCTTTAACACCTTTATATAAACCTTGTAACACTGTTACACACAACACTGCTGCAACTTGACTTCAATCAAGAACACTCTACACAACGAGTAATCACAACTCTTAATCTACCCAAAATAGACCAAAGATAATCAACAATCTTTGTCTGAAAGAAATCCCAAAAACTACCCAACCATCATAATCAGTTATCACCAGATTTTTCCATCTTGTGTAACTCAAACTTCTTGACTTAGAACCCTAAAAACCTTAGACACTTTTTCATCTGTTTTTCGAAAAAGAGCTAAAGTAAAACATTAGCATCCGCGAATCATTTATGCATCCCAAAAGCCTTCTGGATAAAACAGGCAACCTCCCCCTCAAATCCAGCAGTCCGTCCAGTGCTCATTGTCCTGTCACTTACTTTTTAATGTTTTACTTGCTGCACGTTATGTCTGGAAGTTTCCAAGACACTTTTTGCCCTTACCAACTTGTCAGAACTTCTCAAGTTCTTGCAACTTGCTTCCTCGAGCCAACCAACTTCTTTTGCACGCTCAATACTCCAAAAGCCACTTGACTTGTTGACTTTGAGATGCGTTGACTTCTTGAGCCTGTCTCTGTGATATCACTGAGTCCTAACTCCTTTTTTCTTTGTTGGTTCTGCAACAGGCATAATCCAATGTCTTCACACTTACCATCATCATTCATCCTAATGAGAAAAAATTGATTTTGGGGAAATACACTAAATCGAGGTGAAAGATCCTTAGTAAAAAGGTTGACGATAAAATGGATAAAATACATACTGACAAGTAGCGCAAAATCATCAACAACAACAAGCAAGGCCAATTAATGTAGAGTACTAATATAATAAGCTGTTAAAAGATGGTAAGAGCTAAAGTCAGTTAAGTGTGATAACAAATTGAATCTGATCATTGAGAAAAATAGAAGACTCGTTTCTTCATTCAATCGAGACAAATTAAGAAGAAGAGGGCTAAGCATTTTTACATATATTAGGTCGAAGTCATGTATTAGGGGGGTGTATTCAATCTAACATTTCATGTGATTCGTTTTAATTTGTCAAATCCTAAGTTATTGAACCATGAATTTTAAAAAACCTATTAAAATCCACTGTTATTGAACTAGTGATTTTAAAAAGTATTTTAAAATCCACTGTTATTGAAATTATACTAAGGATTTGATTTTAATGATTCCAAGAGATTTTATAGGAAATTCCAGGGGATTTCTTTGTTAAAAATACAAAGATTCAAATCTCATGGTTTTAGGTGGGATTACAGAGAATCTAGTATATATTATTAGGGAGGGGATTTCATAGAAAATTATGACATGGCACTAAACAATTGTGACATGGAAATGTGACATGGCAATCACCTCTCTAATGGGCCAATTAACCTTAACAACAACTTTTTTTTTTGGACTAGAGCAAATTCTGGAACTTTATTTTGAATTTACAATTATAAAGAGTTATGAATTTATTGTCAAATATGGAATTCTACACTTAACAAATCATGTTTTAGTGATATATAAAAAGAATCCATCTTCCGAAACTTAATACTTGTGGTACGTCAAATTCTGGAACTTTATTTTCAATTAAAATTCACAATTATAAAGAGTTATGGATTTATTGTCAAATATGGAGTTCTACTCTTAACAAATCATGTTGTAGTGATATATAAAAAGAATCCATCTTCCGAAAATGTGCATCGAATATGGAAAAACACATATCAATGGATTATTCCATATGTTTTTAATAATAAACAAATCTTTTATTTCATAAATATAATAAAACAAATTAGTACCCATTATTTTTAAATTATTTCTCCTTGCGTTTTGATTTCCTAAAATAATTTTTTTAAAACAAAAAATTATTGAAAAATACTCCCTCCGATTCAATACGTAAGTTGTTTTGGGGTTTTTATTTTGTTTCATAATGTAAGTTGTTTTGACAATACTATGTATTTTTAACTTTATTGAATACTGTGTGACCAATAGTATTTTGCAGTCTTTTTTATAATTGGTTAAATTATTTTTAATATTTATTTTAAATACTACTTTTTAGAGTAAAAGTAGTTTCTTAATATTCATGATTTTTGGTAAAACATCTTATATTATGAAACGCAGGGAGTAGGTGTTAAAAGTATATAAACATTTTTGCTTTTTCTTTTTCGATTTTTACATTTTTCCAAAGAATCTATATGATCGTAAACTTTCATGTTTTGAACAATACAAAAGAAATTTACAATCACAAAAATTATTATATATTAATAATATTATAGATATTATATTCAAAAATTTTAAATTCACAACATTTATACAAAAACGAAATAAAATATTGAGCATTTTAGCAATATAAACCATAATACAGTCTTTCCAAATTTGTGAAAATTCAATCAAATTAAACTAAATTGAATGGTCATAAAAAATACCTTAACAAATTTTTTTTTTAACTAATTAGAATGTTTTTTGTTGAAGAATTATTGATTGAAAGAAACAACTCTTTTGTTTATAGTAAAAAGAAAAATATTTAATCCGCGTATTACGCGGGGAATCATCTAGTTTTATTATAAATCTCATAGAATCACACAAAATCATTAAAATAACCTAAAATCTCATTAAAACTCAAATCTCGCAAGATTCAATACACTTTCAATATATAGGATGTTTATTGCGCACCTCGAAATGGAAATATGCATATACGTCTTGTCTAGTTTTAGGGTTCAGATTGGAGTGTTAGGGTTAGAGATGCCTAACAAATCAAGACACATAAATTTTTCATTACGCAACAAATACCAAAGTAATGACACGACACACGAAGCTATTGAACTAGTCAAATTGTTTGTGTTGTAAATAAAAAATAGAATTAGGAAGCATGTATTTCTCACCTTGTTTATAGGAATCAATTCATACTTTCCATATTTTCATGTTTTATAGGGACCATTGATTCTAATATAATTCTTATTTAAAGACCTAAAAGAAAAACGGAAAAAACATACATCATATCTACAAAAAAAATCATCAATTGTTTTGGATTAAAATTTTTTTGAGAAGAACATGAAGAAGATCATTTCATTGATGCTCATTGCCGTCATTGTACTTTTGACAACATTTTCGGCTCCGATCAAAGCTAACAATATATGGGCACAACCAAAGCGAGCACCATGCAGTAAGGAGATTGAAGAATGCATTTCTTTCTATTCAAATAACGGAGGCCCAAAGCCAGTAGGTTGTTGTGATAAATATACACGGATGGATACAAAATGTCATTATGGACTCTTTGAGACCCAAAATCCTGGGTTAGGGGAAGCTATTTATCGTATGTTTGCAAGTTGTGTTGATCTTTACCCCAAATGTCGGCCTTAAGTTCTAGAGATGATTATACATCTATCATTAAACAAAAAAATCACAAATAAAATATAAACATATTTTGAAATAACTAATGTACTAGTACATAATTTATAAATAGGCTATAGGTTTTTATGGTTAAATAAATTGTCATTATTGATTTTTCTATCTGTATTTTTGCTTATGTACGTTAATACTACCTTAATACTATCTCTCTTTCAGTATCAAATAAACGATTTAATTCTTGAACTTATAACGTGTACAAAGTCTTTTCCTGTTTTCTTTATTCTTCATTTCTTTTCTTTTGTTAAAGTTCTTTATTATTCACTACTTACGATTTAAGAAACTAATCAAGAACGCGGTCCAGAACATCTCTTCCAAGAAGCCGAACTCGTTTCTTAAACTCATTTTAATATGGAACATTTTAACAAAAGAAACATCTAATACGGAATTTCAAAAAATTAAAATTATATACAATTCATGATAAGGAAATTAAGAATATTATCAAGGTACAATAGAAAAGAGATGAAGCAGACGGTAAAAACAAAACAGACAATCCAAAAAAGATCATAAGAAAAGTAATTCTAGTCGTTTGGTAGCTTTTGCTAAGCACGAGACATGGAATCTTTCCTGCGTTAATCCGTTAACTAATAGTAATAGCCATAGAAACAATTTCAAAAGCATCTACAGAAACCTCTCAACCATTGGCTTAGAAAGCCATAATATTGACAGAGATTTACAAATAATTAAGCCAATTCGGGGAAGAAACAATGGGAAATTTAGTAGACTTATAGTTGGTACAAACTTCATACAATTTTCAACAATGGGTTTACTGTTGGGTAAGCTTCAATAACTTAAGGCCCAAGATATCATTAACAAGTTGGTTAATGACAAGATAGGCTTAATGGAAATTATCTAGTTCTTCTTAAAATAGGAAAAGTGTGTTTTCCATTATTCATTAGGATTAGAAAAGGAAATCTAATGCTATAAGTATGAGGTTGAGTTGTGACCTTCATACATCATCTAATAACTAAGAAAACTTTGTGTTTAGTTTTGAGTTATTTTCTAAACATCAATAAAAAGAGTTATACTTTATTGAAGCTAATAAGATTGTTCTTGGGAGACTTTATTTACTGAAACTAAATATCTCCTTAAATTAAAGAACTCAATCTCCACAAACAGAGCAAGCAATAGAACGAAACAAATATAGAAACAATTCGATTGTTTCTTTTCTAAAAATAAAAATAAAAATAAATGATATATAGAATTGGCATCATCCCTTCTTTATAGGAATCAATTTTCCACTTTCCATATATCTCCATGTTTTGTACGAACCATTGATTACAATTCCCTATTTAAAGACCTTAAAACATTCCAAATAAATATATAGCAGCTAAAGATAGTTTCTTTCAAAGTAAACTCTTTTTTTTTTTTTTTGCTTGGAATCTTGGCCAAGCTACTATATTCATTTGACATGAAGATGTTTGTTGCCTACATCATACTGATCTTAACATCATTTTTGGCTCCCATCAAAGTCACCTGCCAAAGAGGTGGGGGTACGAGCGGATATTCGGGTTTTACTAGTAACCCTTCCGCCGGTTATAGGGGTGGGGATCATACCGGCGGTGTGCCCGTTCCTCCAACTGGCTATATGGGTGGTACGGGTATCACAGCTCCTGGATCGGGCCATAAGGGTTCGGATATTGGAGATACAAGTGGCTATAGGGGTGGTTCGCTTAAACCCACGCCTCAAGCTGGTGGCGACACCGGTCCGGCGCTTGTTATCATCCCCAAGAAACCCGAGGATAAAGTTGCAGCACCTGTAGGTGGGGCTGTGGTAGAACCTCCTGATCCGTTTCCAATGCCGCATGAATGTAGACCAGATGTTAGAGAATGCGCCATTACGCATTTATACGGAGATGTACGGCCTACATACCATGGACGTTGTTGTAGGCTTTTTAAACACTCGAAACGATGTGTGTGTAAATTCCAAACATCTGGGATTTTTGAGCTCAGCAAAGGTGCTTATGGTGTTGTTAAAGGTTGTCATTTTGTTAGTAAAACCGATTGTCCAAGAACCTATTGATAATATATGTAAACTAAAATCTATATATATATAGCAAACGTACATATGATTGGATTTGATAAGTGTAAATGATACATATATGTATATATGCATGTGTCAGCATGTAATACTATCTCTTTTTCGGAATGAAAATATATAATAGTATCGTATCCGTCTTGTGTGCATGTACGGAATATGTGTAATATTTTACATAAAAAATGTTATTGAAGTCCTATGGTTTTTAAGGGGGTTGAGAAAATGAGACACTACAAATGTAGACTGGGTGGTTTCTCATAATAATAGATATGAAATTGGTTAGATTTACACCAATTAAAAAAAAAACTTGCTGAATGACATTAAAAAAATGGTCATGATATATCACTAAAATGTAACAAGAAATTGAGAATATATCAAAACCTTATTTTGACAACTGCATTAATTTGTTAATTAATTTTACAGTGATTAATTTGTTGATCAAAATCTCTTTTTTATCTCTATCTTCTTGATATCAAGATTTTAACGTTTAAATGAAAAGTTATCTTTGAAAAAAAAAAATGAAAAGTTATCTGAGTGGGGGTTGATTACTATCATATAAACAAAACAAAAATAAGCTAAGGAAAACAAAACAAAACTGTGGAGTTTTTTTGTTGTTGATTTAGAATTTTCAGAAGGACCTACTATGATGTCTTAAATGCGTGACCCAATTAATAAAAGTAGGACTACCTGAATCTATCCAACAATATTTAATGTTTTACATGTATTTTTATAGTCAGCAATATTTTTTATCTTACATATATTTTCATATTTGCATATGTCATCACCTTTGTCGGCAAACTGAGAGGTCCACTTTTGATCTTTATTTTTCTTTTTGTATTTCTCCTTTTTGTTTAGTGTAGCTCCATTATATTATTTTTTATATATATAAAGGAATTCGGTTATAATGCTTGCAACTTTATTTCAATTTGTTCGATAATATATATGTTTGACGTGAAATTAATATTCTACTTCCATAATGTAAGGCTTGTAGATAATGTGTGTAAGGTTTTTTTGTCGGCGACATCGAGCGTAAATCTTGGTCGCTTATTTATTAGCCGAGTTTGCGTTAGACGAAAGGAATGAATAAATTAATTAATTAATTTTGTGAGTTGTTACATAGTTTTTCTACATTAGTTAATTCTTATCTTTAGTCCAAATCTGTATTCGGGTAAAATGTGATTTATTACAAACATGTCTCTAAATAGTAAATATGAATGTATGTAAGACGAAGAAATGTCAGATCGTTGAATAAATGTCAGATTTGACTTTATAGACCAATGATTTTCATTTTAACATGATACATTTACTGTCGGGTTTATTTGCTACATAACATGATACATTTACCGTCGGAAATTTTTTTTATAATAAATCATTTAACCAATTGCCGTAAATTTAATGGCCAAGAACTTATCACATAGGACCAAATTAGTTAATTGGTTAATTATAATTTTTCCCCTAAATCTAATGGCCAAAATTTTACCATATAGGACCAAATTGGTTAGATGGTTAAATTTTTTTTTTTTTTGAACTATCTAACAAATTAACATTTTATCGTATATGAAAAAATCAGTTTCGTAATTTCTCTTATTTGGGAAATTTCAATTAAGATATTTTAGTTTTTGAGATTTTCGTTTTTTTTTTTTTGTTAAAGAACCGGAGAAAATTCTCCAGATATTATTAAAGTAACCAAAAATAATTACATACAAATTAGTCGCGCTACGCAGTCCCAACTATATACATCCTCTCTTAGAATCGAATCAACATTTAACAGAGCATAATCAAAAGCATGAAATCCTAACGGTAACAAAACGCATAATTCGATAATCCATTAGCAAGACGATTAACTTTCGTATACATGTGAGATATTGGACTATCCAGTCCCTTAAAATAAAACCATGGCACAAATGTACCTGGAAAGAAAGAGGATGAGACTCGCAAATCCATGTCTGTAAAAATTCAACCACAATCTTTGAATCCACCTCCCACTTCAATCGTGAAACCCTACGATCTCACGCCATATACAAACCATAATAAACGCCTCAAAATTTGGCTAATGGGATATTCCTATATTTAACGCAAATATTCCACACCACCGGCCCTCGCTATCCTACAACATCCCCCTACAGTAGCCAATCATGGATTCTAGTGCGACGCTTCATCTGTATTCAGCTTAATCCAGTCGTGATCCGGTGCCGCCCATTTATCATTTGTTTCACCTGCACACCCATAGCTGCTCTGTTAGAACTATTCGAGTTAGCCTAATAACTTTAGTTTATGTTTCAAAACTTTACGGTTTATTTTATAATACACGGTAAATTTAGAATTAAGTTATCTGAACTCAGTAAAATAAATAACAAACGGGAAATACATGAGTTCTACTTTATTTATTTTTTGTCAACATCTTTTGACGAGTTCTAGTTTTCTATCTTGTAAAAATAACATTGATTAAAATACAATATTGTTCAGCGTTGTGTTGATGTGTTGATTAGTTTTCGAATGTAAATATATAGTAAGCAAAATGGTAATTAGAAAGAAAAAAATACTCATTTCATCGAAATTAAATATAAAATTTTAAAACATACTTTCTCTGTTCCTAAAAACATGATGTTTTAAAAAAAAAATTTGTTCCACAAAACATTAATTAAGAATGGTGTGGTACAATTTAAGTATGTGGGAAACTAGACAATTAATTAAGAATGTTTAATATTGTGTTTAATTAAAAATTAAAATTTGTTTTAATTAATTGTGATTTCACTTTTTCTTAATTTATGTGCAAATTCTAAAATATCATGTTTTTAGGAACAGAGGGAGCATATGACCTAATTTGTAAGTTTAAAATTATGTTTTAAGAATTATAACAATAACCTATAACAAAAACTAGATAAACTATCAATAAAATCAATTTTCATAACTCGTTAGAATAAATATAAATCAAACTAGTTTAAAAAAAAAAATGAACTAACAGAAGACAGGACCGAAACAGTGGGGCTCACTTAGTAATTTATTTTGTAAGTTATAAATTTTCAAAGTTGGTGTGGTTCCGACCCCACCTCTATCTTTCCTATTATAGTATTTAATGCTCCTCCTTCTTTCTCCCTTTTTTTTTCCTTTATTTTCATGTTCTTCACAACTCATTTAATGCCAGTTAAATTTAGATATATTTGTAGAAACTATATCATTCACATTTACTCTTATGAATCTTGGTTAGTTATCATATGGAGACACAACATTAATATCTACTCAAATTTGATACATACATTAAAAATGCAGGGACGTATTGACTGTTTATTTTGTAGTGGCCATCCACTATTAACCAACTAAATTATGTTTATTTTGAAATCCTTGACTCGATGATATATTTTGGTGATAGTAACATGTTATGCTAACTAAGAGCAAAATTAGTTCGGTTGTAAAAACAAGGTATAGTATTAATTTTTTTTTCTAAAGTCTAAAAAGTAACCAATCATACTTTGAGTTATTTTTCAAAATTATAGCACAAACAAAAAAAGGTGGATATACAAAGGGTTAATTTAGCGTATAGCAAAGAAAAAAATTATAACTAGTAAACTAGCCAAAAGTAGCATATGTGACCAAATGAAAACTATTGATTTTAGGAGTTTTGGCTAGTTTTTAGGTTATCATTTTTTTCTTTGTTATATACATCAAATTATCCCATATACAAACTCTATTTCCTACATCCTTGTTTTTGAGGGTGCAGAGATAAAAATTGGCTGTAGGATTCTTTTTCTTATAATAATTATACTTCTACGTTTATTATGTAATACACATATGTAAATAATTGTTATTGTCATCTAAACTTATCTCGCTTATGTTATTTGTGTCCCTTTATTTTATATCAAAGTTTCTCTATATACGTAATGATAGTATACATAAATATATATATATATTTGTGTTCCCTTATTATTTAGTTTTAAAAAATTCCATATACATTATTTAATAAATATCATTTATTTTATTTTTGAAATTTTTTATATGATAAATAATTGTTCTATAACATAAATTTAATATTTACCAATCGCATCTTAGATTAAAAAAGTTACAATCAAAATCTTACAGCTGCAGTTAAAACGTCTTACATCCCAAATTTTAAAACAATTAATCTACAGCTACATCCTAACCAATCACATTTTGAAATCATGTTTAAACTTAAAATTTATAACGGTGGAGTTTAAAAATTTTAATCGTTAAACAGTGAAATTTGTCGTTACATCTTGACGCGCTAAACCAAAAACACAAAACTAAACAAATGTTTTTTTTTTATAAACCGTTGGAGTTTTAGATCTATGATCTATATTATTTTAAGTGTCCGGGACCAACCGTTGATATTACCACATTTTCAATGCATAATTAAACAAAATTCTCTCAATTTTTTTATTAGTAATAAAGTATATTATTAGTCGTTATTATTGATTGCTATCACCAGCAACTAAGAAACAAAGAAACAAATAGGCGAATAACATTTTCCATATTAACATTTACTAAATGAATCCCTCTAGAGACCCGTTCAAAAGTGTAAAAACATCCTACCCACTCCCACCTCTAGACAACACAATCTTTCATGCCTTTAATCAAGCAATTATCCCCTTTCTAATATCGATCTTTGTTGGATTTAATTAATTAACTATCACTGATAAACTATACTAGAAAAAATAAGAGTCGCTATGTGTATGCTTTATAAAGCATAATGAGATTAAGTCTCGATTCATACAACTATTTGAAAAGTTATGGTTAGTTGGTCTTCTTTTCTCGGTTTTGCTTGATAGTTTATGATAGGGAAATTGGGTTGAATAACATAAAAAAAAAATTATAATTGAAAATCTAATCAATTAACCTAATTTTAATGGATAAGATTATGCCACATAGGTTACTTTTTGTTAGTTTTCTAATTATTAATTTTTTCTTTGTTATTTAGCTAATTAGCCCATTATGATATGTGGTTTTGTAGAAACTCCATTTTTTCTAGTTTTCAGTAAACTACAAAATGAAAAGTAACTCTAAAAATATTTTCAGTATTACAAATATTATACTTTTTAAAATTAGATTTTATCTCCAAACTAGTGCTTCGAAACAGCAAAATATATAATTTTATGGGAAATTAGCATGAATAACCAACAAAAAAATTTTATAATTATAAAAGTAACCAATTGACCTAAATTTAATGGCTAAGAATCATGCCACATAAGGTAATTTTGGCTACTCTCTTGATTATAATTTGTTTGTTGGTTATTTTGCAAATTAACCCTAAGTTTATCTTGATCTAAAAATAACAAAATGTAGTTATAAACTACACAATAGCACAAAAAGAATAGAGAGGCTAGTGAAATATATATTTTGTAATTTTCGTGAGAATATGTCAAAACAATACTTCTTATATACGAAACAAAATTAAAAAGAGTATTAAGATTTGAGGTTTGAGGTTAAAAAGATCGTAGTCAAGACCCATGTATATACCAACCTTATATCACTATATAAAGTAGTATATAATGGTTAGTAGTTAGTACAATTATTTTGCTTATAATATCAACCAGTCCTCTCCTTTACATATAGAGATATTCAACACTCACCTTGAAAGAAAGAAAGAAAAAAAAACACTTAGTTTCTCTATTTCTTCTTTCATCTTTCCTTTCACTTGTTTTCTGAAAACTTTATACCACATAAACAAATAATGGGCAATAAACGCATAGAAGCAATGATGATTCTAGTGTTAATTATGATGGTTTTCACTTGGAGAATTTGTGAAGCAGGGAGCTTAAGAAGAGACACATCATCATCATCATCAAGACCACAAAGATTTTTCAAGGTGAGAAGACCAAATCCATTTCATCATCATAATCATGGTTTCATTGATGATGATTATTATCCACCAGAAAGCTTCTCGGGATTTTTGCCCAAGACAATGCCAATTCCACCTTCTGGTCCTTCCAAGAAACACAACGTCTATGGTTTACAAAGTGCCAATTCCCAAAGATATCCATGATTCCTCCATCAACAAAATACTTACACATATTACATATTTACATATATTATCTATGCATGATGCATATATAACATAGAGATCTAGTCATATCTTATCTTATTTCTTCTCTTTGCTTCTTTTTCTTTTAAAAAAAATGTTTTCTAGGAAGGAATTATTGTATTCGCTATTTCCATTGAGAAAACAAACTTTAATTAAGGCCGAGCTCATTTTTGGATGCAGGCCTACTTATTCTAACCCTACTTAGGCTACTTTGTATAATAGTTTGGAGAATTATGTAACTTATATGTGAACTCATGAATGATACATTGTAACGTTACTTCTTTCGTTCTGTCACTGAACATTTATGTTATATATGTTTTTTCTCAAAATTCGAGTAGCAATGTTTTTTTCTCATATTGTTAACCACCAACAATTATGTACCGGAATATTTTAACAAACAGAAGATGTATTAGTATTTGACAAAAACAGAAAAGCTAAATATGTTCCACTACCGTGTAAATGTGTTTTTTTTTATATATAGATCTACAAGAAATAATTTTGTCATAATGGCCAACTACATTTTTTCTTCAGAATATGTAGGTACAAAACAAACATATTACATGCGACTTTCAGACGCTAAATTTTACATAAATGAAGTCACAAATTGAATGAAGAAAATACAATTAAATGAAGTCACCATAAATGATCATATGGTATATATATATACTATATCCTTGGCATATAGACTAAATTACTAATGGAACTTAATATTTCATCAAAAGGAAAAATAATTACTTGCATATAAGTGAATGTATGTACCAACATAAATCTTTGAGTTGACGTAAGTTTGTTTTGTAGTTTCGATTTGATTATCCAACAAAGACTTTGAAATTTTGTAGTGAAATGAAATAACATATTTATTACCAACAACCAACCAACCGTAAATCAGTGAAAGGAAATAACACATTTATTTCAACCAATCATTCGAGTTCGAGTTCTACATATTACACTGTACAATATTTTGTTTGTTCAGAGGAATACAGTTTAAATGATTTTCAAGCAAAAAAATATTTGTTAATTGTAAGCGTAAACACCAAAGGAAATTTTTTGCGAGTTCCGTTTGAAACAACTGAGACATGTAAGCCTTACAAAGATTAAATATAATGAGCTTAGTTAATGAGACTTGCTTGAAAAGGCCTAGAATCAAGGAAAATGTCGGTCAATGAAATGTTTTGTACAGGTATGAAAAATGAATAAAGGTTAAGAGTTGTTATGAATTTATGAAATATTTGTATGTATGAATTGGTGAAAAATTTTAGTTAATTGCTTTGCAAAGATATTATCGCAAAGATTGTAAAAATGGTAGAACAAAAAGAATGTAAATGATGAGAATACGGAAAAATGCAAGCCTATATAGCACTTGAAATTCAAGGAATATTAGTTGCAAAATTAGTTGTGGGGTTGACTTATATTTTGGTAACACATTGTCACACAATTAGGTAATGACAAAATGGTTGTTATTAGTCTTTTAATCACAAAAAAATCAAGATTAATTTCAATTTTAAAAAGTCAAGAAGCTTGATTAGGCATATATTCAATACTTGAACGAATGTTCTTAAGTTCTCAACATATAACTTTTTGTTACTAAAGTGATCCGAGAATCGATGGTCTTTTTATATAATACAACATACATGTAAAAGACATGAAAATTAATCTCTCACAGATTGAATCGAGACAGAGAGAAACAAAAAAAGATGTTAAACTTAACAATGAAGAGTTTCGGGGCAATACGTAGAGAAACATAAAATTATGGGGCAAAAACATACAAATATTTTTATAAACTACTACTGAGTAATGTCTTCTTTTTCTTTTTCTTCTTCCTCTCTGTCTCTATGCGTTTGAGAAGCTGTTGATTTCTCCGATACTCTTACATTATATTTCTCATACACTTTTTCCCGATTCTCCGACCACCACGTCTCCGCTTGATGTTCTCCGAATCTTCGTCGGCTGAACAAAATTACAAAACCTTTAGCTTCAAATCACACTTTACTAGTAAATAAAATTCAAGAATATGAAAGCAAATGTTAAACCTGAACCGGACTCTTCTTAAATCTCTCGTTCCATCGTGGAGTGCGACAAGTGTTATATACACGCCGGGCTCGTACTGTTCGATCCACTCGGCTTCTACTTGATTAGTATTGTTAACAACTCCTGCTTGGTTGCTCGAACCATTTTCGCTATTGTTTTGAAACTGGAAAGGTTCGTGTTTTTCGCTGATTACCGACCCGCTGCTACTAAGCCGTGGATCTGCCGGATAACCGTTGTTGTTGTTGTTTCTTTCGTTTGCTCGAGGCATATGTTTCGGTGATTGGAGATTAGACCAGGATGAATTCGCAAATGCAAAATCAAAAGGAGCGATTGAAGATACCGAGGAAGTCATTGATTCCGACCTCGAAGTATCGAAACCGTTCTCTTCCGGGAAATAGAAACCGTTCTGGTCGAGTTTTATACTCTCACCAGGAGGTAACTTCTCAGCTACATCCTTGAGCTGTTACAAAAGTTAACATACCACACTTTCAAGTTTTATCTCCAAATATACGACCATTAGTTTGATTATCCTAATTTACCACCAAAAGTTTTGGTTTTGAAAATTTGAATTTTTGAGTTTGGGTTAACTATTTTACATTTAAGGTATAGTTTTTCAATGCGTATATAGTTCAAAAATATATTAAAACCCCGATTTATATACCTGAGCGATGAGCGACTTTATCGCCTCTTTAGCGGCTCTTGATTTGGCGGATTCTTCCTCTGCTAATGTTAACGCTTCTTGCGTCTTCTTAGCCGAGTTCTGGAGTTCTACTTCTTGAAGTTCACATTTTTGAGTCAGATTCTCAACCTAAACAAAATCCGTGCGTTTAATTAGACCACGCACGAGTAAGAACATGGAACCGATGGAGAAGAAGACGCATTACCTTTGTTCGTAACTTGATGATCTCCTGATTAAGGATTTCGTTCGTTTTTTTCATATTATCGGCTATACCGACCGGAAAATAGATTCCGGAAGTTGAAGGCATAGGAGTGGCGGAACGGGGAGGACTAGATCTTCTAGAGAAAGGTGAAACCGACCGGGAACTAATACCTGATGGGGCCGGAACTAGTTTTGGAGTAGACCTTCGCATGTCGCCTATATTAGACTGCACGGCGTCTTTCAGCTGTAACAAAGAAGGAAGCTGAGAGTTGCGACCGAGTGCAAAATTATCGGTTTTTTTGCCCTGTTTTGCCGCTTTGTTATCCAATTGCTTAATCAAATCCATATTGGAAGTACCGAATTTCGCTAATCGTATTTCAGATTTATCCAATCTGTCTTTATTCTCCCCCGAAAGACGAGGCACGACGCTGTTCCTTCTGTTGTTATCGCTTATCTCCGACACTTTACTTAACTTAACATAACAAGAATCGCAGACACGGTAAAGTCTTCCCGCGCTTCTAGCCAATGCAGCTCGGAACGCTTTTTTCGAACTGCAGGAATGGCAATGAACAAGTCCACAATTGTAACAGTTATGCCTTTTCCGTGTAAAACCGAAAGCTAGTCTACAAGTTGAACATTGAGACTGTTCAGTACCAGAGACCCATTTGTGTAGACATATCGCTGTCGTGTAATTAGATCCACACGCAATGTACTTTACGTGCCTATCTTTCAAAGCTTCCACGAGGGTTGGTACTTTCCGATCCTCGACATCACCGTGGCCTAATCTCCCATTAGCTCCTTTACCCCATGTGTAAACTTCATTTCTAGATGTTAAAACCGTCACGTGATACGCTCCGCAAGAGATCTCTTCAACGAATTCGCTCGCGAGCTTTTCCTCGACTAAACACGGTAATTTCCCGTCAGTCTGTAAATTCCCGAGCTGTCCGTAAACTGTACTCCCCATCGTGAACACTTGTCCAGACGTGGTTAAACCGACAGTTAAACTGTGTCCACAAGCAATCTTGTGGAAATTGTAATCGATTAACGCAGGGACACACGTTGGTTTAAGCCGAGGATCTTTATCACCGTGTCCAAGACGGTTTTTATCTCCATCGCCCCACGTGAACAATTTTCCTGACGATACAGAACTCGAATTCGACTGTGTAACTATAATCTCAACAACAGCAGCGGTATGCCAAACCCCGCAGGAAACCGCAATCGTTCTTAATCCGGATAAAGACTCGACTTCCCTCGGATACTGAACCGTTTCCCGATCACCGTGGCCTAAAACACCGAACGTACCATCACCAAACGTAAATAGCCTACCGTAAGACGTTATCAAAGCGGTATGCCATGGTCCACAAGTTACTGAAGCTACATGAAGCCCTTCGAGAGAACCAGCGATTCTCTTTGGTATCCAATGACTAATATCAGAGCCATGTCCTAAAAGACCGACGTTATGAGTACCGTCACCCCAAGTATAAAGCTCTCCAGATAGAGTAACAGCACAAGTGTGGAATTCACCACAAGCAACAAAGTCAACAGACGAAGTAGCCGTGAGAGATTCGACAAGACGAGGGTGAAAAACGTCTTTTCCAATACCGTGACCGAGTCTTCCTCCGGATTCTTCTCCCCAAGTAAAAATCTCACCTTGACGTGTCACGAACGCAGCGTGTTTAACACCGCAGGCGATTTGATGAACATCAAGGACGATATTTGACTCTAACGGCTTCGGGACAAGTACATCCGTTCTCGTGGTTAGATAACTCGCGTTTTTATCAATCCCGACTTTAACCACATTGTCACATATAACTTCACCCCAAATGTAAACGTCACCGAGAGCATCCGAGTCATCCGCTGCAGAACCATGACTAGAACTACTTTGAGCACTCGAGACACTAACCCGAAAACCATCTGAACCACCAGATACTTTTGTTTGCATGTTTTTCGTGTCCAATGCAACAACATGTGGTTTCTCTATATCCGTCGAAGGAACCTCAGGCTCAACACTCTTTGGAGAAACAATCGGATCGAAATTAAACGGAGTTCCAGGAGAACTGTGACCACGTGAAGCGCTTGCAGAACTACTACTCGGACTACTCGATGTCAAATCTCTACTCGCCTGAAATATAATAGAAATTACTTCAACAAACCAAAACACTACAACGATCCATCAAAATGTATTTATACGTACATCAACTGTAAGGTTACCGCCACTCCAACCATCGATTTTAGAGCGTCCACCTTGACCAGACGATATTAATGTTTTAAGCCCTCCGATCCAAATTTCAGCCTCGACCTTGTCCTTACAAATCTATTAAGAAGTAAACTGTTACGCCTGAAGTTATTTTTTCAAGTGTTCTTGAAATTATAAGTTCAAATATAGGTTTCACGATGACTAACCAAGTCGAGAGACTTCTTTTTTCCGTTGTATAAGAGAGAAAACGATAAATAATCTTTCTCTGGGCGAAGATAACGCTGGAAAACAGCCTATTGCAAAGATTCAATGAGTTATTGTATGGAATTTTCTTATAAAGACTGTAAAAAAATAAAGATCTCTTACAGTTCTTTGCCCAGGGATAATTTTAGATACAGAAGCTAACTTTAATCGTTTTTCGCCACTACTCGATATCCAAATCAAAGACTTTTCATCCTACACAAAACCAACACCAATTTTTCTCAGATAAAGGAAATGTTTTCAAAAACAGTAGTAAAAGAGAAGTGGTTATGCAGATAGAAACTCACACTGGAGAGTCTAAAAGGATAAAACTTTGGCTTTCCTTTACGACCATATTTCAAAAGTTGAGTTCCTTTCTTCAATGTAATCAATGCCTGCCAAAAAATGAACAATAATTCGCTTAAGAAAACAAGAACTAGCTACAAGTAATCAGTCTCAATGGTCATTTTACATTGAAGATGATTCAAAAACAACAATTTACTATAATTTGATGTATTCCAGTATAGATTACAATGCCAAAGGTCCTGATTTTACCATAACCCTAAAGAATTACACTAGAAAAAAGCCAGATTCAACACACAACCAATCTAAGGACAAATTCCACACACACAAAAAAAAAAACAGAATTTGAACAATTTGAACAAACAGAACTCCAAATTTCCAACTTGGGCTTTAAGGGTTACAGGATTTTGTGGTTTTCTACTTCTTAGGACACAAAAACTCTTTCACAAGTGATCCCAAATCGGTAAGGAGACGAACCTGTTCAATGTTTTGGTCAGCAATCGCATTACTATAGGTCACAAGATCTGCCATTCCATGTGAAATACTCACAAGAATAACACCACCCTCTTCGATCCTTACACGAAGGACCGTTCATCATCTATAAACAAGATCACCGGAGATTCTAGCCACCGTGAAAACCATCAAAACCAAACCCTTAAACCAACCACTTGAGAGAGAAAGCTTGAAACTTTAAAGATGGGTACTTGCTCTTTCTGCTTTAAAGCTACACGAGTTTCAGAATTTCTTCTAGAGAGGAAATTTTGATTCGGAAGTGGTGAGTTAGTAAAGTAGTGAGAAGCAATTTCAGTCTCCGGCGAAATGAAGGACGGATTTAGCGGTGGAGAGAGAAAAATCCGGCGGAGAAAAACGACGGGAAAAAGCAAAAAGGAAGGAGGAGGAAGACAGGGAAGTCAGAGACAGCGATGACAAAGGCGAGAGAGAGAGAGAGAGAGAAAACGGTAAAATACGAACAAAATAAATTAAAAAGAAAAAAAAACAGTTTCTTTCTTGGAATTATTAAATACTTTATGTTTTGTTTATTAATCGTCTAAATACAAATTAGAAAAAGATGAATCCCTATGACAGTATATTGAAGCTAGTGAAAAAAGAAAAGTAAGAGGCATTCCCCATGCAATCTATAAATTGTTAGACGAAATATAAAAAAATTATCTAAATTGTTTGGTAGTATGAGATACATCGTATTCGTCTTTATATTAGAGCCAAGGAGACACAATCCACTATGTCAACTAAACCGATTTCTAATCCGTTTTTGGAGTTTTTAAAAACACCTTAAAGGTATTGTTTACGGAAATTGGTATTTGTTTAGATATGAATAATATTGACTTTCGTGGTTTTATACTTTCGATATCATTGTGTATATTCCTTACCATATTAAATTGACCGATACTCAAATTCCAAATTTGCCTATTAAATATGTATAAAACCATACATTGTGTTGGCAGATGGTACTAAAGATAACGTGTGATCCAATGTCAATTAGATCGTGCTTTTGGGAATTCTGAATGGTTTAGTCTTTTTCCGAGATCACAAGCCGAATTTTTGCTGAGGCGGGAATCGGATCATCGACCTATTATTACACGTATGCATACCAAAAAAGGAGGTTTTGGTTCGATAAACGCTGGTGTTGCAGACCAGAGGTCATTGAGGTAGTGAAAAGAGGTTGGCACCGTCATCCTCAATTGGTTTCTAGAACTCTTACGGATCCTATAGCAGATTGTCAGAAAGAACTCTCCCGGTGGAAACACCGAACTGGTTTTAACTCTAAAATTCGTATTCAGAGGCTAAGATATGAGATTGACCAGGAATCTTCTTTGCTCAACCCAGATTTTCAAAAAATGGCGTCAATGCAGTTAGAGTTAGAGAAGGTTTTATATGAAAAAGAGGAGTATTGGAAGAATAAAAGTCAAGTGAATTGGTTACAATATGGAGATAAAAACACTCAATTCTTTCATGGCAGCGTTCAAACCATCAACATGAAGAATTCGATTGTGTCTTTGATTGATGAAAACGATGTGGAGCAGTTTGATGAAGATGGGAAAGGTGAAATTGCCACCGATTATTTTACGAAGCTTTGTAAGTCATCTAATCCAGGAGATTCATCAGAATTGCTACATGGGATGGAACCGAAGATAACACCTCGTATGAACAGGGAATTGGTTAAAGAAGTCTCTAATGTAGAAATTCATCGAGCGGTTAAAGCGATTCGCGGAGATAACGCCCCTGGAATTGATGGTATGTCAGGTCAATTGTTTCAATCCTTTTGGAAAATTATTTGTCTGCAAGTCATCGTTGAAGTAAAGCAGTTTTTTGAGACTTGTTGGTTCCCACCGGATTGGAACCACACACAAC
The DNA here is from genome assembly GCA_963576765.1 of Draba incana. Taxonomy (NCBI): domain Eukaryota; kingdom Viridiplantae; phylum Streptophyta; class Magnoliopsida; order Brassicales; family Brassicaceae; genus Draba; species Draba incana. The sequence continues at coordinate 31,133,270 of OY755215.1, read as the reverse complement.
TGTTTTTATTACCAAAGATTACGAATCCGACAAAGATGACAGACTTACGACCCATTAGTATATGCTCTGTTTCGTACAAGATCATCTCTAAAATCCTTTGTTCTCGTCTCAAACGCATTTTGCCGCACTTAGTCTCTCAAACACAAGGTGCGTTTGTAGCCGGTTGATTGATTTCAGATAATTTGTTAGTGGCACATGAAATGATTCACGGTCTGCGTACGAATCTGTTGTGCAAAGAGGACTTCATTGCTATTAAAACGGATATGTCAAAAGCCTATGATCGAGTCGAATGGTGTTTTTTGGAAGATTTATTTCGGAGAATGGGGTTTGATCAAAGGTGGACAGCTTGGATTATGTTCTGTGTACGGTCGGTTTCATATACGGCTTTAATTAATGGCCAAACTCATGGATATATCAAGCCCGAGAGAGGTATTCGACAAGGTGATCCATTGTCGTCGTTCTTGTTTATCTTATGTGCTGAAGCACTTGTCCATGTTATGAATAGGGCGGAAGAAGAAGGTCATAGCCCTTCAGTCCAACATTTATTATTTGCGGACGATAGCTTATTCCTTTGTCGAGCATCATTCAGAGAAGGATTTGAGTTCCTAAGATGTTTAAAGTTATAAGGTCTAGCTTCGGATCAGGAGATCAATTTTCAAAAATCAGCGATTACCTTTGGTGCCGCTATTGATCCGTTTATGAAGCGGCTAATGGCTAATTTGCTGGGTATTGAAAAGGAAGGTGGTGATGGGAAATATTTGGGATTGCCGGAATGTTTTAGTGGTTCGAAGCAAAAGTTACTCTCTTTTATCGAGGAGAAGCTTATCAAGAGACTTAATGGATGGTTTGCCAAAACGCTTTCCCTTGGGGCTATGGCCCTTCCGGTATATGCGATGATGTGTTTTCGGCTTTCTAAAAAGCAATGTCAAACGATTACGAGCGCTATGAGTAGTTTTTGGTGGAATGCGTGTGAAGATAAGAAGAAAATTCATTGGGTATCTTGGGAAGAAATGTGCAAGTTTAAAGATAATGGTGGGCTTGGATTTCGTGACTTGGAGAATTTCAATCAAGCTCTTCTCGCAAAATAGGCTTGGAAGCTTCTTAAAGAACCCAACTCCTTATTAGCTCGAGTTTACAAGGGTTGATATTATGTGTACAAGGATTTTCTTGACAGTGGTTGTGGTTATATACCGTCTTATGCCTGGAGGAGTATTTGTCATGGTAAGGAACTTCTGGTTTGTGGCCTCATTAAATCGATTGGGAACGGCGCGAAGACAAAGGTATGGCTTGACAAATGGATTTTTGATGTTCATCCGAGGAGACTGATGAATAAACAGAGCTTGATTGATCTTGACCTGGATGTGTCATCTCTTATGTCTCCCAATGGTAAGTGGAGAAATGATGTCCTTCATGACCTTTTCCCTCCTAATGATGTAACTCGGATTAAATCAATGTCAAATGGGAATGTGGAGGATCATTTTATCTGGGCATATAATTCACATGGGGTATATTCAGTCAAGAGTGGTTATTGGCTTGTGGCTAATAATCCTATTATTTCATCGCCACCTTTGACAGCTTTGGAACAACAACACATTGAGCTAAAGAAACGTGTTTGGATATTAGATACGCAACCAAAGATCAAATTGTTCTTGTGGCGTGCAGTGGCTGGCGCTTTGGCAGTGGCGGAGAGATTGCTTAGCAGAGGAATTGACTTAGACGTATGATGTAAGTTATGTCAAAATCACAACGAGTCCATCAATCATGTGATTTTTAAGTGTAGAGCGGCTCGAGAGGTATGGCGAGAGGCTAGTGTGTTGATGGCGGGATGTGTTTCTTCTGAATCTCTTGAGGATAACTTAGCTTCTATACTTGATTTGATGAATCATTCATCACTTCCCGAATACAAGCGAATCTCCATTCCTTGGCTCTTGTGGAATATTTGGAAGAATCGTAACTCTATCTTATATGCGCAAAAATAGGAGGCGATACATATCATTGTCCAGCGAGCTTTTGATGAGTCAAAAATATGGAAAGAAGCAAATTCAAAAACAGAGGAGATCCTAAATACGACTATAAGAGGATGTGGAGGTGATTCACGTTGGTTACCCCCTTTGCAAGGAACTACTAAATGCAACATTAGTTCTTCATGGAGGAATGCTTCTTTACATTGTGGTGGTGCGTGGATTGCAAGAAACTATGTTGGCTCTGTGCTCTTTCATGCTCAGAACGCATTTACTTGTTCACCAAATCGGACTGTGGCAGAACTTCGATGTATTATTTGGACCTTACAAAGCTTGCGAGATCTTCAGATAACCGAGGTAATGCTAGCCATAGATTGTCAGGCAGCGATCATGGCTCTCAATAAACCTTTTGAATGGCCGTGGTATCGAGCTCTGTTAAGTCGTATTGGTGAGCTTCAATCTAGTTTTGATTTTTGTTCCTTTGAACCCGAATTGGTGTCCGCGAACAATATTGCGCGGGAGATTGCGAAGAGTGTGACTCGTGACGGGAGGTTTCAGTTTTATCTTTCCCTTGGGGGACCGGCATGGTTGCATAATCAGATTCGTCGAGAAGCGGTGTCTTAACATCTAATCGTCCCTTGATTTTGGGTACTGATGTTTTGTTCTTCTTTTTTCTATCGTTGTGTTTCTTACATGGTGTTTTTGTGAAACTTGTTGGTTCAGTTTGATTAATATACAGACGTTTAAAAAAAAACCATACATTGTGGTCTTTTGCAAAGAGAAGCGATCATAGTAATGTGATAGATGTAAAAACGTTAGTTCGTCATAGATTCATATGCTACGTTGTATTGCAATGTCGTTATTTATGTAACTATTTATAATAACTACATGTAGTTAAAGTCGATCATTGATCATTATTGATTTATTAGTAATATTATATGAAATAATTTGAGAGGGTTATTCCGGTTAGTTCAGAGCGCAGGTTACTTTAGGCCGGTTCATGTTAGCATTGATCTAAAAACTAACGCAAGGAGACTTGGGGCTATAATGGTAATTTACAAGGAGGATTGCTTTATTCTTTGCCTTAGTCACGTTGAACGTTAGTTGCCGATTGCTATAAAAAGACAAAAGCACCCCTAAGAAGGGTAAGTGGGCCCATTTGGTATGGTGCTTTCCCTCCACATTTCGAGGAGTTCGTCGAGAAGAGAATGTATCACTTTTGGTGAAAACAACAATACTATAGTACATCTCCCATTTTCTCAACCTTTTTTAAGTTGTGTAATCTTTTGAATTCAACCGACAAAACAAAATAGTTAGTGGTCTATAAACGAATAAGAATGTGATTTGTCATTTGTTAGCATTACATAGGATCTAGCTCGTCTCGATATTGTAAAAGCATACGAAAACATTGGATTGGATGATGCATGCCCAAATATCAAGACACAAAGTGTAGTTCAATTTTCCATACATACCCTATATATATGTCAACACACATAATGTATTTGTTCAAATGTATATTTCATTTAGACTGTAAAATACAACATGTTAAATATTATCTTTATATATATAAAACTCGACTTAAAAATCAAGATTTGACTACCTTGAGTACCTTGAACAATATATACTTGTACAATCTTTGAGACAGCGGGAATACATTATATACGATGAGGAATATCAGTTTATTGAAACGTGAAATGTTGTCGAACGTCATGCATTAGGACGGATTTAAACCCGGATGCATGTCTAAGGACAGTGCTATTAGACCATAAATTTTTGTCCACTTCAAACAATTTAGAAATAGAAAAATGATTTTATATCGCAAAATAAAAAGAAATAATAAGATTATGAGCGATACTATAGTTTTTCTAATATATATTACTACTCAATATTAAGGTTTTGGTTGGAATTTTTTGATAAAATGAATGTAAGAAGAGGAAATGCGATGATAGATTGTATGACTGGACTTTTATAAAATAAAATAAATGATAAGGGTAAAGGGCTCAAGAAACAAATGAAAAGAAAAAGTTTTTAAAAGCAAACAAATGAAAGTTTTGGTGAACAAAAAGAAAAACTCCAAGGAAACATGGAAATCTACTAACTTTGTTTGTTGTTGTTGCGTATGGGTCCCTTCTCTTTACCTATAAACTATTGATATCTCCTCATTTCCAACCTTTATACACTTGTAACATATATATAAAATAATGTTTTTATTTTGTCGATTATATAGATAGATTTTGTGTCAACTATTCGCTTATTGAAAGTTCATTCATTGTAATCCTGCATGTCAGAATCAGAAATACTCGAAAACAACATCAAAGTATTTTCTCGTTACTCTTGTAGAAAACATCTGCATATATGCGCACAATGTGATTCATTTTAATTACACTTTGGTCCAGGTCCGGCCCAGAAAACAAACCGCTTTAGGGTCCTAATTTTATAGTATTTTTTTAGTTAAATTTTTCTTATAGCTATAACTAAAAAAATATATAAACTTCTTCTACAATAATAATATTCATAAGATTTTGTTTTTCAAATAGTTTTTTAATGTTTATGGCCACTAAGCAAAAATGTTAATTACTCATTTTAAAAAATTAATTTGAAATTATTAGTTAAAATTCAAAATTGAAGCTGATAACAAAATTATTTACGGTCTACCATGTGACAAGAGAGATTGAATGTGTTAACTTTGCCATCAATTGAAACATAGATGGTTGAAAAACTCGACAACGTGAGTTTAATTAATGATTTTGCAGACAAAAATACAAGGAGGGCGATATTTCAAAAATAAATTCTATTTTGTTGTTTTTCTTTTATTTCTTACTAACTATTTGGAATTATAAACGGTTTTATAGTTTTCATTTATTTTTTATTTAAATTGCTATTTTTACGGTATTGGAAAACGTACGCAAATAACACTTTTTTACATATATGCATAGGGCATCCAAAATGAAAATGATTGGACCGGTACTGTATGGATGCCATCTTTGGTTGGAAGGAACGGCCCAGATCAAGACGGTTTACAAGGACCGTTAGGTTATCAAACTCTCAGCTCAACCAAACAAAGACAAACCGATTAGAAAAGAAAATCAATTGATACAAAATTTCTTTGTGTCTGAAATTTTTGGTAGTGTAACGTTTTTTGTGTTCCGTATCTCTGTTTACAAAGTTTTTCTCAATTAGCTCAATGGGGCGATACATTTTATCTATTTCGTGATGATGTTATAACATATTAATGTAAGATCTTTAATGATAAAGAGAACTTCAATATTGACAAACCCCTAATTAATTGATGATATTGTCTCTGGTTTTGGTTGAACAGCAATGTTTGATAACACTTCGGTGTTCCTCTATGAAAATCATGAACCTTGTTTTGTTAAACTCTCTTCAATTAAACTTTAGTTGTATCTTTGATCTGTTAAACTCTAGTTGTTTTACTCTATATTTAAGTACTGCATTTTGGTTAGGAACTTGTTTTCCAAACTTGCTTTCGTATTATTGTCTTTCAGAAATGTTCCCTTTGTATTTTTCTGTGTCAAAACGGAGTGACCACTCAGGTCAAACTCAGAAACTTTCCCCTTTGTAATTTTCTGAGTAGAAAAAAGTGATCACTTAAGTTTTACGCATAATTTACAAGATACGAATTTCGATATCAATCAGCATCTCAGAGTAATTTCGTTACAAGATACAAAAGTGACTGCTCGACAAAAACACAAAAATGTTCCCTTTGTATTTTTTGAAGATAAAACAAAGTGACCACTCAAGTGAAACTCATATATTCTAAATTTGTATGTTTTCCTCGAGTGGCCACATGTAATTCAAAAAGTGAACTGATACATGAGATTAAATTTGTTTAACGTTGTGAAATACATGTTAGTGACCACTCTTCCACAATAAGATTCTTGTTACCTATAATTAAAAAAAAATTTCTACAATAGTGATATTCATAAAATTTTGTTTTTCAAATGTTTTTTTAAAGTTTATGGCCTTATATATCTAAGCAAACATGTTAACTACTCATTTAAAAAAGTTAATTTGAAATTATTAGTTAAATGATTGAATGGGTTAGTTTTGACATCTATTGAAACATAGATGGTTGAAAAACTCGACAACGTGAGTTTAATTAATGATTTTGCATGCAAAAATACAAGGAAATCAATATTCCAAAAATAAATTCTATTTTGTTGTTTTTCTTTTATTTGTTACTAGCTATTTGGAATTATAAACGGTTTAATCGAGTTTTAACGTGTTTTTTTATTTAGATTACTATTTTTTCAGTATTGGAAAATGTACGAAAATAACACTTTTTACATATATGCATAAGGCATCCAAACTGATTAGACTAGCACTTCTTTGGTCTCTTATTAATTTTATGATATATATAATATATTTTTTTAATCGATAATGAAGTGTGTTTGTGAAAAAAAAAAAAAAACCAAATCTTTCATTAGTAAATATGCTAATCAATTTTTCGTTTGAAAAAGTTTTTATATTTTAAGGGTATGAAATGGGGTATCCCAATCACCCGTTTGGAAATTATTGGGAAACTATCCTCCTGAAGTTGTTATCTCATAAATTAGTACTATAAGTTTAGAAAATGATTTAAGCTATCCGAATTTACCAAACTCATCTCCTTACTTGTATTTCTCGTTATTTTTTTTTTTTTGTTTTTAACATTTTGGTTAGAGATTTTAATTCTCAAATAACATGTTTCTCTTTTCGCTATTTTCCGTCCCGTTATCCGAACTGAACATTCAAAACATTCCAGACGACAATATATTCTTGGACACCTTGAATAATCAGAATTTGAATTTAACTCCAGGCCATGGATACTGGATACAACATAACTGAAACTTTTTTTATTTCACATTAAAAAAACATAAACTGAAACCAGAGCAAATGGGCCCAAAAGTAAAACTTTATTTAGATGGGCCTAAGTAATTGATTAGGGGCCCGTTTATAGTATCAGTTAGTATGGATTATTGGGTCCATAAATCGGGTCGGGTCATCGAGATTCGGATCTTTAACTCAAGCTGCAGAGAAGCGAAGAATGGAATCAGAAGTTTCGAGATTACACAGAAGAAAAATTGAAATCGAAGAGATTGAGAAATTTCGATTCGAGAGCTGAAGAACGAGCTAGGGTTTTCTATGTATACGAATCCAGATAGAATCGAAGCTATTCATTGAAAAATTAGGGTTTACTCTTCTTCTTCATCTTCTTGTAGCTTTGTAATCTCTCGATTTCCTTTCTTCTATCGACTTCCATGGCGGATGGATACTGGAACCAGCAGAGACAGCATCAACATCCGAAACGTCACCGTTCCGATTTCGGTAAGCTTCTTCTTCTTCTTCTCTGATTCTCGCTCGATAGTTCTCAATTAGCTTTCTACGACTCGTTGATGCTGAAAAATTGAGGCCAAAATCAACTTAAGAGCTAGATTCTGCATTTCTGGTGTAGTTCAGGGAATTGTATATAGTTTACAAATCGTGTGAAAGAGTGAATTCAGTTTACATTGTTGTATGTTCTGCCGTCCTTTTAGAAGCTCCACCACCGTCGGAGATGCACGGTGGTTATTTTCCGAGGGACGAAGATCATCACGATGTTCCCGATACGAGAACGATTGGTTCAGCTTATGATCGATACCTCCAGAGCGTGGTATACCATTCTCATTTTTGAAAGCTCTCGGTTTATTCGTCTTTCTTTTGTTGGCTTGAAAGTTTTGTTTTGGTTTTGAAGCAAACGCCTTCGATGGCGTTGGGAGAATCAGGTCCTCGTAACGGTGTTGCAATGGGAAGACCAGGAGGTAACAATGGTCAACCAATGGATGAGTTTATGATGAGACGTGGTGGAGTTCTCCCTCCAGACCACGGTCCAAATGGTCGAGGTATGGGTTTTGATCCATTAGAATCTGTTGATAGGCGTAATCGTGAACCGCTTCCTTTACCTCCGGATGCAACCAATACTCTATACGTTGAAGGACTTCCTCCTAATTGCTCAAGGAGGGAAGTAGCTCGTATCCTATTTGATGACATCGATGTTTTTTTATCGTCTTACTAACTTAATGAAAACCATTTGTCTCTACTGTCCTTAACGGAAGTCTAGATATATTTCGACCTTTTGTAGGATATAGAGAAGTGAGACTTGTGACCAAAGACTCCAAACACGTAAGATTCCCCGATTCAAACTTGTGGTGTTGTTGAAAAATCCATTGTTCTTTGATAAACCGACTAATGGTTTCGTATTTATGGGCAATGCAGCGGAACGGAGATCCAATTGTTCTTTGTTTTGTTGATTTTACAAACCCTGCCTGTGCAGCGACGGCTCTGAGCACCTTGCAAGGTAAATTATAAGCATCTCGAAAGTTCTTGCCATTTGATATTCTGTTTTCTTGGCTTACGAATCACGTTTGGTTAAGTTTATTCCGTTGCATGATCTTTTTCGATATCTCTCCTTACCTTGTATTGTCTTTTGATTAATACTTATTGTGATACATCTAGTTCGGTATCCGTAACCGCAACCTCAAACCATATAACTCTATGCGTTATAGCCTGAACCATTTGATCGCAATGGCCTCAACTTAATGCTCTAATCCCTAAGCCATAATTCTCTGTACTGAATCTAATGTACTTGACTATCTTCCACAGGCTATAGAATGGATGAAAGCGAGCCTGATTCCAAATTCTTACGGCTCCAGTTTTCAAGAAAACCTACAAGACCAGGACAACGAGGAAGAAGGTGATGGATGACTACATCAACCAAATGGTAATTATTGTTTCTCGGCTGTTAGCTTTAGCACAAAGATCCATCCTCCTTCAAGTAAAATCTGAATGAAACTGATCATTACATTGAAGCAACCTGAGTCCAGAGAAACAAATGTATAATCTGAGGTCATAGAAATTTAAAAGGCTATTTTAACTTACATATATACTTTTTTTGTTACCCTTCCTAAGATATTCAAACTCATGTCTTCTGTTATAAAGTTGTGTTGTTTATGTCAAATGTTCATATCAGAGAGATTGTTTTTAGTCATGGATTCTTGGTTTTATGAAAATTTTATATGAAGAGGATTGATTTTCCTTTGGCCAATATCAAATAATACATTATTCCTCAGTTCTTGACTTGTATTTGTCTTCTTTTCCACTTTTAAAAATGTTTGATTTCATTTTTTAAAACTCTTGTCTATCAATAATTTTTGTCAAATGCATTATTTGAAGACGTGTATGAGGGTGGGAAGACTTATGATATTTGAGATAAGTTTTAATAGATTATTTATCTAAAATCATAGTTGCGGTCCGAATTATGTAATGTTATCTTGTTAACATTTATTTGTTTGAATATGTAAACTTTCTATACAATGGGACACAAGTTACAATTATTTGTTTGAATGTGATTGCTTCCGGGAGTCATGGCCGTATGATTTAATTCAAAATTATTTTCTTTTTGTACTTAAATCATTTTTATCCAAAAATAAATTAAAATTTGAGATCCAATACATTCAATGTATATGAAATATATGGTTTATATACTTCTAATTTTATTTTCGGATTTGAATCCGAATGTGATGACATAACGAAACTAATAGCACAAACCATTAAAATAGATCAGTCGTATAATTATTGTAAACGCTATATTCATCTAACATTTATCGTCTAAAATTTACCATCAATGATCAAACACATATCTACTTGTGACTAAGAAAATAGACAATGCATATTAACTATATCATCATTACTAATACTTTTCTCCGCATCACTTTTCGTTTTACATATCAAAACAAAAAAAATCATGTTTGTTGTGTCCCCCCTTTCACGATTATTAACTTGTTAACATTACATCAAAAATAAAAAAAAACATTACATCAATCCGTTTTTTTTATTGTAATGACTTTAGAGTTTAGAGACGTAATTAATTTTTTTCTGTTTTGTTGTAATAAGTTTTGTCACATAGCACATGCATGCACGAATGATATTTTTCGTTATAGATTAACGCAAAATCAAATGAAAATTAGGATTTTTTTTTTGTCAATCAAATTTTGTCCTCTAAAAACGAAATGTTGTAACGTGCTCCATCACCTTCGTGAATTTTATCTACATTTACTGCTGAAATTAATGAACAGTACGATTAATAATCACTATATATCTTTAAATATCTCTGACAGTACTGTAGGTCTAGTTTTAAGTATTGTTTAGTGTTTACCCACTAGTTTGGAGCAAATATTTTAACTCGTTAGTATTAAACAACAGGTGGAAAAAAAAAATCAATACGTTTAGTCGTCTCCTCTCAATCATAGAGTTAATTGACACTTGATAATTCTTACACTGAAATTTGATTCTATAAATAATTATTTATACCTGTTCATTAAAATATATATAACTCTAGACCAAGTTGCTTTTAGTTTTTCTTTTCAGTTCTCTGTAAACTGTATTATTTCAAATAAATAAAGTGAAATTTATAGTTTTATACGCTATATACGTTATCCACCTACAATTAATTAGGTGCGCATGATTGTTTGAATATTGGCAATTTTGTACGAGATATTTTGGTAGTATCATTTTTTGTTAGATCTGATATTATATACTTTTCATAGACGGTGATTAACATATTCTTTTTATATTTTCTAATTCATAATTATTCATTTACTCTCAAAATATTAGTTTGGCTCGACATAAGGCTAACTTGAGGAGATTGTTGAATTATTAAATCTAAGAAGAAAAAGAGATGCATTCTGATCAAGATAAACTTATTTTGTGAATTCTTTTGTGGATATTGATTCAAGTAGAACTATATGTGTATATATATATATTATACCTCATCAACATTGTTATAGTTGTAATTATATATATATTATACCTCATCAACATTATTTTATGGTTACATTATTAAGTATACTTTAGAGATATGTTAAATGTCGTTTATTGTGTGATGTAAATTCGGGAATTAACGTTATGGGGTTTATCGTTAGGCAACTTTTGTAAACTTGGAGCCAATGGGATTAAAAAGTAAACAAAGTTTTTAGGCAACTTTTGTAAACTTGGAGTCAATAGGATTGAAAAGTAAAACAAATATTTTTGATTAGAACTAAGTAAGCAAAAAGTTATACGATTGTTCTATGTATGTATATATGTATAAGAAAGTTTAACTTCATAAACCAAAAGATACTTCGTTGGGTCTTGCTCTATAGTCAGTAGTCAATACCTACTAAATCTGTACATGTAGTGCATTTCACTATCGCGAGTCTTTTCACAATATACTTATAAATTTAAGACTTATAGAACACTAAATTACTAATTTTTTACTATCATATATAAATTATGAACTTAATAATTATTGTTCTCAAATATGTATGTGTATCTATCTTTGTGGTTTATTACCTAATTTCGGGAAGGATAATCACAACTCCTCTCACATGAGTCATGGCTGAGAAATTGTTGCCTAACACTACAACAACAAGGTTAAAGAATATATAGAGGAATTCCCTATAATGCTAACATTTTTTAAAAAGTTTCAAAAATACCACTTTTTAATAGTTATAAAAATACCACAAATACATAAATTAATTTTCAATAGATTTATAATTTAAATTTTTTGTTTTGAGTTAACTACTTCCAAATTAGGGTATAGTTTTAGAAGGTAGGGTTTAGATTTTGGTTTTGAATGTTAAAACTTCATTTTAATCTAGTGATATTTTTGGAATTTGAACACAAAGTGGTATTTTTGAAAATTTTCAAAAAGTGGTGGTATTTTTGAGAATCACCCAAGAATATACTTATTTGTTTGTAAGTTTTTATCGTTCATTTCTGCTAAGTTAATATGGTGCAGAATTACTAGCAACTAGGAAATTCTGATTTTATAAATCTTAGCAACTATGCATTTTGGAAAATGAGTAGGAACATACGAGGGACGATTTTTTCTTGAGAGAAGACAAAACCAATAAAAGGATGAATAACAAAAATTGGTATAGAAAGAAGCCGCCTGACACACAAGAATGCAATGAAGTCCACGAACCCCTTCGAATGCTTTCACACGAAGATTTTATTTGATAAAATACCTTACAATGAAAAACAATATATGGTATAATCTTCTCAATTATTTGGTTAGATAAAAGTTCTAAATGAATATATATGCAACGTAATAGAAAATGTGATAGTTGCATAATCAAACATTTTTGTGAAGTAAATACGCTCAGTGTCTAGTGAGTATTTTTAGCTTAACCGATTACTACCATAAGCTGCAAGAATCATTGAATATCATGATTTGTTACAAAAACAGACCATTTAAGAAAAATGTTCACGTGAATACTCCGGTAATGGAAGGAGCCTTTTTCACTAGCTTTAACGATTTTAGTATTCCGTTTTTTAATGAAAAATCAATCAGCCATGTTAGAGAGAAAAATACACTTTACTTCCTTGGCTTTTGCATGGGATGTTTGCTAAAGAGTCATTATGTAAAGCCAATCACATATATATTTGGTGGATCATTACGTAAAGCCAATCACATATATATTTTTCTAATAATAATAATGTGTGTAAAGTAGAAAGCATATATAATAAAATTTTATTTATTTTTAAAATAGTGAACTTATAGTTTACGTTTTATGCACGAATGAGAGTCGATTCCATGATTCAGTATGCGAAGGTCAAAAGAGTGAATTATGGATCCGTGACTATATTTCATGTGGTAAGAATCTGGTAATAATTTGATGTTGGAGAGGTTAAATAATTTTAAATGCACATAATGAAAACTTAAAGTATGTCGCAAACATACTACAAATATCATTGTTACTTTTGTTAACTACGCCAATATAAATTGGGGATGCATGAAAAAGAAAAGAAATAACTTCACTGAAAAGGAGAAAAAACATCAATGATAACAGTGATTAGACATTCCTAACGAAGAAAAATGTGTAAGAGTATTGAAATAAAGTTAATCCAATATTTGTGGATGGTTTATTTTATTGAAACACATTTCACTTCTTCATTTATTGGAACATATTTAAATTCGAACAAATTGTGTGTGTATTACGACAAAAAAAAACTTCATTCAAAGTTTCAAAAAATAAATAAAAAAATAAACTTCATAGGTGTTTACCAGGAAATAGTAACAAACAATTAATATGGTTGAATCGATGATGATTTGTTCTTTCTTTTTCATACATTGTACTTTGAATGTATAAATGATGATATTAAATAAAATTGTTCCGCTACACGTAGCTTGTAGTTTAAGTAGTTGCTATGAATATAGTATCTCATTGTTGCACATAAAAAAAGAAAAAAAATCATTCAGCTTATGAAGCTAGCTATCACACACGTCGTATAATTACAATGGAAATTGTATTCAATAACCAAAAAAAAAAAATTATAATAAAAAATCTAACTATTTAACCTAAATTTAATAGTTGATATGTGGGCACATATGCTAATTTTTGTTATTTGCTTAATTATTGTTTTTTTGTTAGTTAACAAATTAACCCCAAAAAATCCCCTTTTGTTGCTTTTTTTTCCGTGGTTGGCTTGGATTTGGAATCGCCAAACTATGTTTCGCATTTACCTAAATTGCCTTATCTAATTAGTGACTTTCTTATATAAAACAAAATTTAACTTAAGAGACTCAAGTACACATTACTTTTTTTGTTGAAACTACACATTACTAGTTGTTGAAGATACAATTTCATTGTTGGACCAAATTCGATAGAAAGAGAACACTAATCGAACAATAATTCGAGAAAATGTTTTAGGAAAAACCCGACACCAAAAACGACCAAACCATGCATTCGCAATTTCACAAATCACAACATACTAGCATATATTTAATTAACAAAGCATAATTTAACTAAATCAATCCAAATCATTAACGACGGTGATTATATTAATTTCGTTTTACGTCAAATTCTTCAGCATCAAAATTGTCAAGATTAGTTATATAACTTTTGACGCCTAACCAAAATAGTCAACTTTCAAGAAAGAAAAAACTAAATAGAATGTATAGTTGTTGGTTCGTCTAAATCTTAATCCAGCTGGTTTACTTACCAATATTTGACAAAAATCAAAACCAAAACTCACATTTAAATTTTATTATTCCAAAAAAATGTTGACCAAGCTTTTGATATCAAATCGAAAATCGACTTTAATTTGGATTATCCTCCTTGTATATATATTTTATAGAACACCAATTACTAATGTATAGTTTTCTTCTTTTTTTGTTAAAATATTATCTTATTATTCCCAACTTGTTTATATACTATAAAAGTTGACATACGTATATACGTCGTTAAGTTGTTGGCATCATTCACAACTAAACAATAAACTCTATGTAAAAAACATACATTTAACGCTACAAAATAGTTGACCATAATGGTTTCATATATTTACTCTTGATATTAAAATGTAACTACATTTGATTTAATGTTGACTAACTAAGTAATTAGAAAAAGAGATTAGATTACGAATGTATATGAGTAATGACAAGAAACGTGTGAATCAAAACCAAAATTTTGACTGACACCGGCACGAGAGTGAATCAAGTACATGACGGACCACTTTATTTTCAATGTTCCTTATATATTCAACTTGGCCGCCTATATCTTTAAGACTTTAACGCGTTTTTTCTTTTCCAAATATAAACTTAACTTTTCTTCTATATACGAACAAAATATTGTAGTTACTATTACAGAAGAGATTAGACTCCTCAACGGCTATATTCATCTTGAAATCGACGACTGTATTCATCTTGGAAGATTAGTCGGATGGTACAAATTTTAGATCATCAATAGTTATAAAAACTTATATGTAAGAGACTTAGAGCATGTTTACCAATGAGACTAATGGAGTCTCATATAATTAAAAAATAAAAAAAATAAAGAAAAAAAATTATTTGGTCTCTCTTTGGGTTGAATAGTCTCTTCGAGTAAAAACTTTGGAGAAAGGGCTCATAAACATTTCTTCCAAGTGTTGTATTTTCATTGGTTGGGTTTCTTTAATTAATAAACATTTTTTTATTTTTTTTATTATATGAGACTCCATTAGTCTCACTGGTAAACATGCTCTTAGAAGAAGAAGAAATTTTGAAACACGAAATAGTTTAGTTTATTTGCATGATAAATATTCGTGAGACAAACAAGTTCGGAATCGGTTATCTTCTCTCCGTGGCTACGAGAAATATACAGAATCTGATGACTTGGTTTGGAACTCGATGACACAATTCACTTCTTCCTTTTAGCTTTCCATTAAACTAATGATTTAGTAATTTCGATAAAAAAATCACATTTATTATAAAAACCTTTTTAAAAAAATAAATTTTACATTTAGTTTAATAAAAGAATATATTCGTGAGACTATTTTGGGGATCATGCAAAAGTATAGAGATTAAAGTTATTACTCGATTAGGAATGCTTGAAAATGTATATAAATAATTCATTTCATATCTTATAGTTTGGTTGATCAATAAATTTAACATTGCAACAACAAAAATTTGAAAGTTTAGTGGTCTTTTTTTGTATTTATCATATCACAAGGTTTCGTTTTGATAAATGGACTCATTATTGTTACATTTACCATACTCATAATGTGTTATCCAATTCTTTCATATCTTCTCTTTTAACATTTTCTAGAATAATGTTGGTACATTTCTTTGTTATTAATTCCATTAATATCTCATGGTATCATTTTGCTAGCTTTAGATTCAATGTTCTCTATATTATATTTTAATATGTTTGGAACATGCAGAACATGTCGATCAACGACGACGAAAAATAATAGAGAAGGGGAAAAGGAAAAATAATGAAGCCCGAGAGAGACCAAACTCATTTTCTTTCTTTGGATTTTATATTCAATTATTGTTGTTTTTTATCAACTTGCGCCAAAAAAATACCATTTACTATGAGAGATCAAAGTAAATAATAGTGAAATTGAAAAGCTATATAAAGGGCTAGTAGGGGAGAGAGTAAGAGCATCAAACCAAAACATAAACACATAACAAAAATGGGGTCACCAATGGCCTCTTTAGTTGCAACTTTTCTTGTCTTAGCAATCTCTCTTGGTTCGGTTTCTCTAACTACCGCTGATTACTACTACTCTTCCCCACCACCACCGGTTAAGCATTACTCCCCTCCTCCCGTTTACAAGCCTCCCCCACCACCGGTTAAGCATTACTCTCCTCCTCCGGTTTACAAGTCTCCCCCACCACCGGTTAAGTACTACTCCCCTCCTCCGGTTTACAAGAGTCCTCCACCACCGGTCAAATACTACTCTCCTCCTCCGGTTTACAAGTCTCCCCCACCACCGGTTAAGTACTACTCCCCTCCTCCCGTTTACAAGTCTCCCCCACCACCGGTTAAGCATTACTCCCCTCCTCCGGTTTACAAGAGTCCTCCACCACCGGTTAAGTACTACTCTCCTCCTCCGGTTTACAAGTCTCCCCCACCACCGGTTAAGTACTACTCCCCTCCTCCCGTTTACAAGTCTCCCCCACCACCGGTTAAGCACTACTCTCCTCCTCCCGTTTACAAGTCACCTCCCCCACCGGTTAAGTACTACTCCCCTCCCCCCGTTTACAAGTCTCCTCCTCCTCCAGTTACGTACTACTCCCCTCCCCCGGTTTACAAGTCTCCTCCCCCACCGGTTAAGTACTACTCTCCTCCTCCGGTTTACAAGTCCCCTCCTCCACCGGTTAAGCACTACTCTCCTCCACCCGTTTACAAGTCACCTCCCCCACCGGTTAAGCACTACTCCCCTCCTCCGGTTTACAAGTCTCCTCCTCCTCCGGTTAAGTACTACTCTCCTCCTCCGGTTTACAAGAGTCCTCCACCACCGGTTAAGCACTACTCACCTCCTCCGGTTTACAAGTCTCCTCCTCCTCCGGTTTACCACTCTCCCCCACCTCCCAAGAAACATTACGAGTACAAATCACCTCCACCACCGGTTTACCAATCTCCTCCCCCTCCGGTCTACCATTACAAATCTCCCCCTCCTCCTTACCACTACTAGATTACTTAATCGTCTACTCATGGTAATTGTTCATTTCTCATACTTATACAATTTAGTACATTTCAGTCATGTTACAATTGCCTAATTTCTATATATTCTTTTAGGAGTCGACGTCGGTAACAAGAAAACAAAGAATGGTTTGGTTATAGAATAAAAGACACAAGATCATTACGAGAGAATTGAAAGAGATACATGCCTAAAGAGAAAGTTTCCCATTTTAAAGTTTTTTAAAAAAAATAAAAAAAGTTATTGTAATAAACTTCAAACATATTGATGAGTGGTCGCTTCATGCATGGAAATTAGTCCATATGTTTGTAAGTTTCAAGTCCTGTTGTTTCCTCAAATTCTTCAATTTCAAAGCTTGGTTGTTACGTTCAATAAAATAAAAGTATAATTTTCTTTCATTTCTCGTACTCTCTGAAAATGCGAGAACTACGAGTAACATAGAAAGTAACACAGAACTTGACACAAGGGTTTCTTCATAAGAAAATATTACTAGAAAATCTTTTAGATGCACTTACAAGTTTCACCTAAAACAATCTATCTAACATACATATTCAAGGATCTATACACAATCCAAGAACCTCTCAAGAGAAATCCTAAGTCCCATTGTTTTTGTGTTCTTACAAGAACCCCCAAAACCCTTACTAAGAATTTTCTCTATATCATGATGGGGTTAGCGTCTACAAACACATATGACTCCTATTTATACAGAATATGACGTCACTTTTATCCTAAAAACTATCCAAATAGAGATAATGATAAATCTCTCATTTTGTAGTTATCAAATCCCTTTATTTTCTCCAAGGGATCAACTTGAATCTTTGAGGTGAGGATCGCCTACAAGCTTATCCTTTAGCCTTCTAGAATCTTCAAGACCGTCCAGCTCAGCTCCCGTCTTCAATTGTCCAGCTCATCCATTTGTTCCACGTCAATCTGCAGTTCTTTCCTGAGGTATCTCCTGAGTAACTCAGATGCTGTCTCAAAACTGTGCATTCTAAAAACACAATCAAAATGCACTTTCAATCTCCCCCTTTTTGACTGAGTTTTAGAATCCAAGCATGCACTCAATACTTCACACAACACAAGTCTTGATGTTCTTTAAACTCCCCTTTAATCGCATAACATCGAGCTTGTTGCTTTTCATTGAATTTGCACATATTCTCCCCCTGCTTGGTTGCTTGATGAAGTCTCTTCACATTGGAAGATTCGGTCTCTTTCCTTGAGGGGCTTCACGCTATGTAGACTTCCATGCATCTTTGCAGTATGACGTGTGCATCCCTGTCCCAATACCATGATTCGTCTTTCCTTTTCTCCTTAGAAAGAAAGCCATGCTGCACCTTGGACTCTTTTCTCCACTCGTTCTGAGTTAATTCTTGATGCAGTTTGATGAAGCTCAGCCTAAACCAGATCTGTTCTTTGCGTCATCCTCTCCCCGTGAAATTTCTTTGACTTATGATCTCCACAGTTCTCCATTTTTCTCCACAAGATCTCACTTGTATGTATACGGACAAGTGCCGCTCTGATACCAATTAAAAATGCGAGAACTACGAGTAACATAGAAAGTAACACAGAACTTGACACAAGGGTTTCTTCATAAGAAAATATTACTAGAAAATCTTTTAGATGCACTTACAAATTTCACCTAAAACAATCTATCTAGCATACATATTCAAGGATCTATACACAATCCAAGAACCTCACAAGAGAAACCCTAAGTCCCATTGTTTTTGTGTTCTTACAAGAACCCCCAAAACCCTTACTAGGAATTTTCTCTATATCATGATGGGGTTAGAGTCTACAAACACCTATGACTCCTATTTATACAGAATAGGACGTCACTTTTACCCTAAAAACTACCCAAATAAAGATAATGATAAATCTCTCATTTTGTAGTTATCCAATCCCTTTATTTTCTCCAAGGGATCAACTTGAATCTTTGAGGTGAGGATCGCCTACAAGCTTATCCTTTAGCCTTCTAGAATCTTCAAGACCGTCCAACTCAGCTCCCGTCTTCAATTGTCCAGCTCATCCATTTGTTCCACGTCAATCACTCTGCAGTTTTTTCCTGAAGTATCTCCTGAGTTACCCTGAGTAACTCAGATGCTGTCTCAAAACTGTGCATTCTAAAAACACAATCAAAATGCACTTTCATCCTCCACTTAATATCATCCCTATATACAATATAATCTTAATTTGGCTGCTATTAAATTCTCTCATTATATAATAACGTCCTCCTTTAACTGATGATAATTTTACTAACTTCCCTAGTTAATTACTAACTTACTATACACACACAAAATTAAATAAAAATCGTAGGTACTGAAAATGTGTTTAGTTTTAAAACTCAGACGATATACTGGAAGTGGTCATATAGATGTCGTACTTTTGAGTAATAAGTGGTTTATAAGTACAATACAAACCTCACTAGTCTCAAAACCAAACCGAGTTTGTTTGTGATTAAAGGACCATGATGCCATGTGCTCAACGACCTTCTCTTATAACAATTTTGACCTTCCCCGTACGGTACGGACCGTACCGTACACCTCTCACGTTCCTCTTCTCATAAGTTTTTTTTTGTTTGAAACTAAAAGACTATTGTTGGTCTTTTGGAATAAATGAAGAGAAATTATCAGAAATAGCCACACACATAAAAATATAATTAGTAGAGTAACTATATTAAGTTTCTGGATAGGATACAAGGTGTATAATATATATAATGACAAAATTATCCTTAATGATAAACATATGAAAAAGTGACGTATTAATCTCTTCTTTCAAACTCGATCGAAACGGACTCGGTGACTTTCCGCCGCAGTTCAGCAAACTCCTCTTTCACTGGTCATCGTCCTCATTAACTCCTTCGTCGCTGATATCAGATATTCGGCTAGCCCAAACTTCGCCGCGCCGTCACCAATTTACCTCCGTTCAATAAACCCAACACACGAAACCCTCTCGTCATCATTGCCGTCACGTGGACACATTCAAACGGTCTTAAAATGTGTCATCAACTCTGCAAGGCAAGTAAAAAGCGACGGCCACGATTTTGAAGGCTCTTTTTCACATACATCATTTCTCCAATTGATAAATTTGAGTATTTTAAAGGGCAAAATCGATAATTTAACAAGACATATGGTTACTTGTTAAAAATAGTCCAATAGCATAGCTATTTTCTCTATGATGTAACTCAATATGGCTATTAGCCAAATTGACTCATAAATAAAAGAGAAATTCTCTAGGATGCCACAAAAAAAGTTTTTGTTCCTTAGATACCATTAATTTTTAAAAGTTTCTTAGATAACACTTTTATCAAAATTTCCAAAAATACCACAAACACAAAAATTGATTTTTAAAGGGTGTAGAATTTAATTTTTGGGTTTGAGTTAACTATTGTACAAATAGGGTATAGTTTTAGGGGATAGGGTGTAGGTTTAGGGTTTAGGGTTTAGTTTTGATTATTTAAAACTAATTTTAATTTTGTAGTATTTTTGGAACATTTAAAAAAAGTGGTATCTATGGAACTTTTAAAAATTAATGGTATCTAAGGAACAAAAACTTAAACAAATGGTATATATATGTTAACCAAGCTTCCGTTATTAGATCTAAAATTGACCTTAAATTGGAGGATATTTGTGAAAATATAATCGTATAATTTCCCAACTTGTTTACACATACAATGTATATTTCTAACGCAACAAAATAGTTGACCATAAAATGTCATATATTTTTGTCTTCATATTAAAATGTAATTAGATATCGACCCAAATACAAGGAAACTATAACAATAAATTTGACTGTCACCGGCACGAGAGTGAATCCAGATTTAAAAATCAGTTTCATCGATATCATCCTTATCTTTCAATGTTCCTTCTACATTCAACTTGGTCGCCTATCTTTAAATTAAAACTTTAACGCGTTGATTTTTGCCATTATAGAAACTTAATTTTTCTTATATTTTTGAACATTATTGTAGTTACCATTACAGAAAGATAAGAGGAAGAAAAAAACAGATTATTCAATATAAAAATTTAAGTTTGTGCGCAACAAAAATCACATACAAAAATTCATAATCTTTTATTCGAAATTAGGATGTTAGTTCGAATTTATGTAAGTTTTCCTTTTCTTATGTTAAACGATAAGCCAATATTATAGGTGATTCGTTAACTAAAAGAGCTATTTTTGTTCTAGAATTGTTGATGATTTCGACTTGAGCATTAAAATTATGATTTTGATCGAAAAAAAAAGTTTGCGATGAACATGTAACTTATAAGATATTTGTGCTATATTTTTAAAATAGATACTAGATTAAATCACAACATGGCACTACTTAATTGTTTATTTGTATCAATTACATTTTTCTTAGTAAGGATGACTTAGAAGAAGAAGAGAAATTGAAACACGAAAGAGTTCAGTTTATTGTCATGAGAAAATATTATTGAGACTATTATGTGGATCATGCGAAAATATAGAGATTTTAAGTTATTACTCGATTAGGAATGCTTCAAAATGTGTACCAATATATCATTTCGTATATTATAGTTTTGTTGATCAACAAGTTTAACATTAAAACAACAAACAAATATTTGAAAGTTTAATGGTTTTTTTGCATAGCTATCATATCACAAGGTTTCGTTTTGATTCAAGTATCTTCATGTGCTAGTAAATAGACTTATTGTTACATTTACCATACTCTTAATGCATTGCCTTTTGCCATTTTTAAAAAAAAGCATAATGCATTAATAAGTTATCTCATATTTTCAGTCTTTTGGGGTCATATATCTTTTCTCTTTAACCATTTTTTCTACAATAATGTCGGTACATTTTTTTGTTGTTGGTTCCATTAATACGTGCATGGCAACATTCTTTATTATATTTTGATATGTTTGGAACATGCAGAACAAGTTGATCAACGACGACCAAAAATAATGAAGCCCGAGAGAGACCAAACCCATTTTCTTTCTTTGTATTTTATATTCAATTATTGTTGTTTTTTTTTCTTTAAATATAACAAAAATGCCATTTACTGTGGGAGATAAGTGAACAAAATAAGTGAACTTGAAAAGCTATATAAAGGGCTAGTAGTGGAGAGAGTAAGAGCATCAAACACAAACATAAACACCTAACAAAAATGGAGTCACCAATGGCCTCTATGGTTGCAACTTTTCTTGTCTTAGCAATCTCTCTTGGTTGTGTTTCTCAAACCACTGCTGATTACTACTACTCTTCCCCACCACCACCGGTTCAACACTACTCCCCTCCTCCGGTTTACAAATCACCTCCCCCGGTTTACAAATCACCTCCACCACCGGTTTACCAATCTCCTCCTCCTCCGGTTTACAAGTCACCTCCCCCACCGGTTTATCAATCTCCTCCTCCTCCGGTTTACAAGTCACCTCCCCCACCGGTTTACCAATCTCCTCCTCCTCCGGTTTACAAGTCACCTCCCCCACCGGTTAAGTACTACTCACCTCCCCCGGTTTACAAATCACCTCCACCACCGGTTTACCAATCTCCCCCTCCTCCGGTTTACAAGTCACCTCCCCCACCGGTTAACTACTACTCGCCTCCTCCGATTTACAACTCTCCTCCTCCACCGGTTAAGTACTACTCCCCTCCTCCGGTTTACAACTCTCCTCCTCCTCCGGTTTACAAGTCACCTCCCCCACCGGTTTACCAATCTCCTCCTCCTCCAGGTTACAAGTCACCTCCCCCACCGGTTTACCAATCTCCTCCTCCACCGGTTTACAAGTCACCTCCCCCACCGGTTAAGTACTACTCACCTCCCCCACCGGTTTACCAATCTCCTCCTCCTCCGGTTTATAAGTCACCTCCCCCTCCGGTAAAGAACTACTCGCCTCCTCCACCGGTTAAGTACTACTCCCCTCTTCCGATTTACAAGTCTCCTCCTCCTCCGGTCTACCTTTACAAGTCTACCCCTCCTCCGTACCACTACTAGATTACTTGTCTACTCATGGTAAGTGTTCATTTCTCATACTTATACAATTTAGTACATTTTACAGTTGCCTAATTCCTTTATATTCTTGCAGGAGTCGACGTCGGTAACAAGAAAAGAATGGTTTAATTATAGAATAAAAGACACAAGATCATTACGATAGAATTGAAAGGGATACCGGATACATGCCTAAAGAGAAAGTTTCACATTTTAACGTTTTTTTTAATAAAAAGTTATGTAATAAACTTCAAACATATTGATGAATGGTCGCTTCATGCATGCAAATTAGTCTATATGTTTGTAAGTTTCAAGTTCTGTTGTTTCTTCAATTTCAAAGTTTGGTTGTTACGTTCAATTAAATAAAAGTATATAATTTTCTTTCATTTCTCCTACTATACTAAGATCGTCCTAAATAATCTTTGTTAGCTACTAGCTATGAAACTTTCAAATGAACCATTATTTAAATTTGTTTAGCTAAAAAAAAAGAAATGAACCATTTTATATAGTCCCCTACTTGTAGTTGTGATGATCGTGAATAAGAGAAGACCACCTCCTTTATATAACTCTGTTTCCTTTTCTTCTTCTAGTTTTACAAAGAGTTATAATCTTATTCTCTTTGTAATAGTTTACTTCTAATCTTTCTCTAAATCTCTCTTGTAGAGTTTGGGATCAAGAGAATCCTATGAGAAGTACCAGCCGTTGGCTGGGAACTCGTTAATTGGCTTCCGTAATAAGTTTTCTTTGCACCAACGATTTAGTGGCCAAAGGAGCTTCACCATGCATGCTACGATTTCTTTCTCGCCAAAAATTGTAGATAGCCGACTATAAAATATACGAGAGGAGGAGAATACTGAATTTTTGTAACTGACTGGTAATTGAAGGAATAATCTCGCCAGAACCTTCGTGTACTCAGATCCAAGAAGTTTGTGCATGAGCTCATCCCAAATCGCACCCGTAATGGCACAACCAAAGAAGAGATGTTGCCGTATTTCTTCTTCTATTCCACAGAAACTACATAACGTGTTCACTCCCAAGTTTCAACTTTTCATCTTGTCCCCGGTTTGCAATCGATTTCGAATAGCTAGCCAAGTAATAAATGAGTATCTTGGAGTTGCTTGAGTGAACCACACACCTTTATACCATGTATTAGTTGCTTGCTTTACCCGAATAAAGTTCCATGTGTTTTCGTTACGAGTCTTCTAAACATCATTTGCGAACTTCAAGAGCACTTATTATTTGATGTCCGTATTTGATGTCGCTTTTACCTTTTCAATGGCCTCCTCTATATTGTTTAGAGAAGCAAATCTATGTTGATGTAGTCGACGTCCTAATATATCAAACACGGTGGCCAATCTGGAAATTCTCATATCAATTGGATCAGATATTTTTTTCTTTTAATTTGCGGCTTTCGTGAACTAAGTTATGGGCAAAAGCATACGGAAATTATAGGACTCGTTTATAAAAAGAAAATTTCCGTGTACTTCTGTTGTTGTTCTTCAATGAAAATCTGTAAGATTGGTTTTATAAGTTTAATTATTGATATGTGCTAATTCTGGAGATAGTAAAAGTTAGTGGATAGTGATTTTGTTCGATCAAATTATAATCTCACTAGATTCTAAATAAATCTTACTCAATTTCCAAATCACTTTGATCAAATCCGTAAAACATATATATTAACTAAAAGAAAGTAACTTTTCTTCATAACTTTTGATTTATCGAACCAAATGATGGTAATTTTTTTATTTATTGATACTTTCCTTAACTAAATTATCAACATGTTAGTTTTCTAATTATAGCTTCCTAAAGTAATATTCAGTTAATTAATCATAAAAAACCAGCTTATCACAAATTGACATTCAAATAGCCTTTTGTTCCTTTTGCTGCATTTTTTCATGGTTGGCTTGGACTTTGAATCACCAAACTGTGTTTCGCAATTACCTAAATTGCCTTATCTAATTAGTGATTTTCGTATATAATGAAGATGCAGCTGTTGAAGCAGCAATCTGTAGCATCACCAGATGGGAGTACTTCAGAAGAGGTGCGGGCCAGCTGGTGGGCTTGAAGCTTGATGGGCTTGTGGAGTGGATCAGTCCAAGCAAATAAGGACGTGACTTGCACTCAAGGAAGGCTGGAGGATATCTTTGGAGAAGATTTACTTAAGCTTGAAGATTTCCTTATTCTTAGGAGAAGATAAGGAAAGTGTACTTATCCATGAAGATTTATATCGAAGAGTAAATCTAGCATGGAGTAGAGGGCAAGGCTAGGTTAAGCCGTAGGCTACTTGTATAAATAGGGTGTGTTTACTCGTGGGAAGAGTTAACACAACGAGAGCATTTTTCTAGCAAAGGGATAAGGGTTTCTAGTGATTAGGAAATTCTGTATCAAAGCTAGGGGTAGAGAGAGGTTCACGATATCAGGTGTGATTCGTGAACAGGAAATGCTCGGATTGGGTTGAGGCTAATACGTGTAAGTATTTTATCAATCAATACTAGTAAAGTGTTTTGGAAAAACCCTGTGTGTTGTGTTCTTATTCAGAACTATTAGTGTGATTGTTCTGAAGCAGTAGCTAATACATTTTCATTTGGTATCAGAGCAGCACTTGTTCGTATTACTACAGGTGAGATCTTGTGGAGAAAATGGATAGCTATGACGAATTTATTAACAATTCTAAGGTGATACTTGATGGTGGAAACTATGGGTTCTGGAAGTCTAGGATGAAGTTCATAATCGTGGGAATCGATGTACTGGCCTGGAGATCTGTATTGGTACAGTGGGAAGCGCCTGTGATAGTGGATGATAATGGATTCAGGACTCCCAAACCAGAGGCGACATGGACGGAGGAAGAATTAAAGAAGGCCAAGTACAACGCCAGAGCCTTGTCTGCCATACATTCTTCTGTAACTAAGAAGACCTTCGAGCTGATTCAAGGATGTGAAACAGCAAAAGAAGCATGGGATCTGCTTCAGTCTCACTTCGAAGGAACCCCTAAGGTTCAGAGTTCCAGAAGAGACATGATGGCTTCTCGGTTTGAGAACATGAGGATGGAGGAACATGAATCTATATCAGACTTTGGTTCAAGATTGAAGTCACTGGCGCAGGAGTCTGCTACACTGGGAAAGAAGTACAAGGATAAAAAATTGGTAAAGAAGTTCCTGAGATGTCTTCCTGCTCGATTTATGGCTTATAAATCAGCTCTGAACGTGTCTCAAAATACCGAGGATCTGAGTTTTGGTGAAGTTGTGGGGATGCTACAGGCTCATGAGATGGAGCTAAACAATGCTGCAGACTACTCAAGGAAGAACAAGAACTTGGCCCTAACCTCATGTGAGACAACCGAAGAAACTGAAGACGGAGATCCGATGAGTTTGTTGGTAAGAAGGTTTAATCGAGCTCTGAGAAGAATCGAACGAGGTCAAGGTCAGAAAAGTACAGGAGGAGGTAGGTTCCAGTCTGAAGGAGAGAAGCAAGGTAAGAAGGCTGAGCTTCAGTGTCACGAATGCAAGGGATATGGTCACTTCAAGTCTGAATGTCCTTCAATCAGGAGAAGGGAAATGAAGTGCTCGGTATGCAAAGGAGTCGGACATACTCAGCAGGAGTGTGTTGTTACTCTGAAGCAAAGAAGAGAGAGGTCGATGATGGTTGAAGAAGACTCTGAAGCTCACAGTGAGAATGAAGAAATCCTGAATAACTTGGTATCATTCGTGGGAATCCTGGAAATAGAAAGTGAACAGTCTGATTCTGAAGCTGATGATGATGAATTGATCGAAAGTTACAAAGAGGTACGTGAGACTCTCATCAGATTGGGACAGGAGAATCTTGCACTAGTAAAGGAGAAGCAGCGACTTGAAGCTCAGGTTGAAGATCTACAAGGAAAACTTCAGGATGAACAGAAGTTGAGTCAGGAGAGTGTATTATTACTGAAGGAGAAACTCAAGCTGGCAGTCAAGGCAGCCAATGTGGAAAAGGATTTACACGCTGAGAAGAAGATCTCTGCCGAACTTCGATCACAACTGGATCTGCAGTACAAGAAGATTCACATGTTTGCTGGAACATAACAATTGGATAGAATTCTGTCTTACAGAAGGACTGAAGCAGTTCACAGAGGACTAGGATATAATGGAAAGGGAGGATCAGAATCCAACAACATCAAGTTTGTGGCTGCCAGTAGTCAGTAACAACCTACTGTCAGAACTGGAGTTGCTGAAGTAAGAAGACTGGAAGTCAGTGCAAAACAAAAGAGTGGGTGTTATTTCTGCGGCAAGCATGGGCACATACGAGCATATTGTTACAAGTACTGGGAGAGAATCAGACGGCTTCGGTATGAAGGAAGATTTACTTGGAATGGTAAAGAAATCAGATTTAAGGGTGCCTGCTACAAGACAGGGATCTAAACGTACTTCACAGTTTGGGTTTCGATGTAATATGGCGATTGTGTCAGAAGAACAAGAAGATACAAGCCCATGGTATTTTGATAGTGGTAGTTCTCGACACATGACGGGAACCTTGGGCATTCTGGACAACTTCAAGGCAATTAAGAAAGGCAAGGTTACTTTCGGGGACGGAGGACATGGTCGTATTCAAGGAAAAGGGCAGACATGTGATACCGGATTACCCAAACTAATGAATGTATATCTGGTGCAGGGTCTGAAAGCAAGTCTCATTAGTGTAAGCCAACTGTGTGACGAAGGGTTAACAGTATACTTCACGAAATATAACTGCAAGGCGATAGACAACAAAGGGAAGACTATGCTGATGGGAGTTAGAACTGGCAACAACTGCTACATGTGGAAGAAAGAGGCTATCAACTGCTTCAGTACGACAGATGATCTAAACCTATGGCATCAACGGTTGGGTCACAAATGTTTGAAGCCTTACGTCTCTCACAAATCAGGAGATGGTCAGGGGAGTTCCTCAACTTAAGGGAGGAGAAACATTTGTGTGTGGACCTTGCAGCAAAGGTAAGCAGGTGAAAGTTCAACACAAGAAGGTGATGGATGTTCACTCTGAATCAGCACTCGATCTGGTTCACATGGATTTGATGGGGCCTACTCAAGTGGAGAGTGT
This sequence comes from Draba incana, assembly GCA_963576765.1. Taxonomy (NCBI): domain Eukaryota; kingdom Viridiplantae; phylum Streptophyta; class Magnoliopsida; order Brassicales; family Brassicaceae; genus Draba; species Draba incana. The sequence goes on along the minus strand of OY755215.1, from coordinate 31,105,313 downwards.
CGTCGGGAAAAGGTATGTGTTTGTTCTCGTAGACGACTACACAAGGTACACTTGGGTTAGATTTCTCCGTGAAAAATCTGAAGCAGCAGACAGCTTCAGAATCTGGGCTTTACAACTGATTAATGAACGAGGAGGAATCAAGAAGATACGCAGTGATCATGGTGGTAAATTCCAGAATGGGTACATGAAGGAATTCCGTGAAGATCATGGTATTGCACATCAGTTCTCAGCCCCTTGGACGCCTCAGCAAAATGGTGTAGTAGAAAGGAAAAACAGGACGCTGCAGGAAATGGCTAGAGCAATGATACATGGAAACAACATTGCTGAAAGATATTGGGCAGAAGCTGTAAGTACTTCATGTTACATTATCAACAGGGTCTATGTACGGAAAGGATTGTCCAAGACACCGTATGAGTTGTGGAAAGGTAAGAAGCCAAATCTCAGCTACTTTCATGTATTCGAATGTAAGTGTTACATCCTGAATGACAAAGACTATCTGGGAAAGTTCGATTCGCGAAGTGATGATGGTATTTTTCTGGGCTATTCCGAGAGTAGTACAGCCTTCAGATGTCTGAATAAAAGAACAGGGGTGATTATTGAATCAGTCAATGTTGTTTTTGATGACTGTGCTGGTACAAGGTCATGCAGGGATAGGATTGTTCTCCATGACGATGAGTCAGAAAAACCATCAGATGAAGGAAGAGGGCAGCAGTCTGGTACAGAGGTAGTGACTGACTCAGAAATCCAATCTGTCGCAGAGGAAGATTTAGAGACAGAGCAAGCTGCCGCACCTCCTGTGTCTCGGAATCATTCAACATCTGATCTTATCAGTGATGTGAATGAAGGGAGGAAAACCCGAGGAGTAAAGAAGGACTATCGCGAAATGATGGGCCTAAAGAAGAAGAAACATCACGAAGTAGTACAGTTTGCATGCTTTGTGTCAGTGATTGAACCACGAAATCATGTACAAGCTCTTGAGGATGAATTATGGATCGTTGCAATGGAACAAGAGCTCGAACAGTTTGAGAGAAACGATGTATGGGAGTTGGTTCCACGACCAGAGGATGTCAACATTGTCGGCACGAAGTGGATCTTCAAGAATAATATTGATGAGACTGGAGTTGTGGTTTGAAACAAAGCAAGACTGGTGGCACAAGGCTACTCTCAGATTGAAGGAGTGGACTTTGAAGAAACATTTGCCCCTGTAGCAAGATTGGAGTCCATTCGCTTTTTCTTGGGCATGTCATGCATTCTGAACTTCAAAGCCTATCAGATGGACGTCAAAAGTACCTTTCTGAATGGCTTTCTGCAAGAGGAGGTTCACGTTGAGCAACCAAAAGGCTTTGAGGATCCTGATAATCCAAACCATGTGTACAGACTGAAGAAAGCCTTGTATGGGCTGAAGCAGGCACAGCGAGCTTGGTATGAAAGACTGACAGGCTTTCTGATGCAGCAAGGCTATGCAAGGGGCAGTGTGGACAAGACACTGTTTGTACTTGAGCAGGAGAAGGATATCATGATGGTTCAGATTTATGTGGATGATATCATCTTCGGAAGCACATCACAGAAGCTAGTAGATAAGTTGGTGAAAAGCATGACTCAGGAGTTTGAGATGAGCATGGTTGGGGAGTTGAAGTACTTTCTGGGACTTCAAATTACTCAGTCAGAAGAGGGTGTGTTTATTTCTCAGAGTACCTATGCCAAGAATCTTCTGACCAGGTTCAAAATGAATCAATGCAAGGAAGCCAAGACACCCATGAGTACTATAACCAAGATGACTCGAGACAGTGATGGGAATGCTGTGGACGTCAAGATTTACAGAGGGATGATCGGAAGTCTGCTATATTTCACCGCAAGCAGACCTGATTTCTGTCTAAGTGTTGGGATCTATGCTCGGTTCCAAGCCAAGCCAAAACAGTCGCATCTTGAAGCAGTTAAGAGAATCATCAGATATGTCAAAGGTACAGTCAATTTGGGAATTTGGTTATCAAAGGGGTCAAACAAGAATCTGGTTGGATACTGTGATGCCGACTGGGCTGGAAGTTTGAATGATCGGAAAAGTACCAGTGGTGGTTGTTTCTTTCTAGGAAATAACTTGATCTCTTGGACGAGCAAGAAGCAGAACTCTGTATCTCTGTCCACAGCTGAAGCAGAGTACATTGCCCTAGGAAGCTGCTGCACTCAACTTCTTTGGATGAAGCAAATGTCTGCTGACTATGGGATGGATTCTGGACCACTTCTGGTTCACTGTGATAACAAGAGTGCTATAAGCATCTCAAAGAACCCAGTGCAACACTCGAGAACGAAGCACATTGACATTCGACACCACTTCATCAGAGAACTTGTGGAGGAGAAACAGGTAGTGGTGGAACATATTGTTACTGATTTACAACTGGCTGATTTATTCATAAAACCACTGGATTTTAATCGTTTTATCACTTTAAGAAACTCAATTGGTGTTTGTGGAATTTAATCAATTGTGAAGTGTGCAGAACTGATACAGGTACTGGTTCAAGGTGCATATAAGGCTTTGATTTTGTTTGGAGTCTGAAACATCAATGAGAAAGAGCTGCCTATCATGTCGTCTTGTCTTGACATCAGTACAGGTTCCATGGTAAAGAAAGAATCATGCTGAAGAAAGAAAATTCAGGAGACAGCTTCTGAGAAGTCAAGTGATGGAGCTGTCTCATTCAAGAGAAAAAAAATAAAAATAAAAAGAACCCAGAAAAGTGGGCAGGCATGTGGAGGTGAAGACAATCAAGAAAAAAAAAAAACAAATAATCCACACGTCTTGAGTGCATCAGCAACTTTCTCGAGTGGATAAAGGTGAAAACTGGTCAAGACAAGATAAAGACATGGTGGTGTGAAAGCTACCCATTGGTGTAGAAGATGGCCAGATGTTGTGAATCAATTTGAGCTGAGTGTGTGCTGGGAATTGGTCAAAGTTCAGTCTCTGAAACACCACTCGAAAAACGGTAAATTAATCTTGTGTCAAAAAGATTTTTTTAAAAGCCAGTTATAGGTCTTTACAATAACCATCATTATCTGTTTAATCCCCATTATGCTATCATGTGAATGTGGATGTTCTTCTGTGTGGCTTGAAAAATCTGATGAGTGTAAAAAGTTGTTGCAGTGTTCTGAAGTTGGTACAAGACTCCTTGGTTCAGAATAATCCGAGAATTTGGGCTTCAGTTTTTGTTTGGGCCTGGCAACAAAAGAACTTGGGCCTAAGAATGTCGGTTGGGCTATTAGGGTTTTCCGAATTGCAGCTCAGAAGAGTTGTTGTTTGTTTAAATAGTCTTTGCTTTAGCCGCGTTAAGAAGTTCAGAAAACCAAGAGTTTTACTTCAGAAACTCTAGAAACTCAAAGGAAGAGGAAGAAGAGTCTTTGAAGTCATCATGGGAGGAGATTCAAGCTCGAAGATGGTAAAGAAGCAGAGATCGAAGGAGGATTCTTCGAAAGACGATCCCAATCGACTACGGCTGAGGGATGAAGCAGAAGAAGACGAGGGGTCGCCGGCTTTCAAGACCCCAGGTCTTGAACTAGGCGGCGAGGAGATGCCTATGACTGATGTCCTTGTTGATGAAGCGACTGATCTCATAGGTCAGCTTGCAGAAGATTACCGGAGTCCTTCGTCATCACCGATTCATGATTCGAAATTCGAGGAGAAGGAAGTCGAGGTCTCTAAGTCTGCATGGGATCTGGATGAAGAGGAAGATGATGAGGAGCCATTGATTCGAAATTCGAAGGCACTGAAGGTGAAGGAGGAGCTGCAAAAGAAGTTGAGGAAACAGATCAAGGAACGAGAAAGCTCTGAAACTGGTGATTCAGACGATGCAGGAACAGAATCTGCTGCTGGAACAGGATCAGTGACTGGTGAAATATCCTTTGACTCTGACAAGTTCTGCTCAGCTGGAGCCTACCAAAGGTACATTGTGTTCAAAAATCGAGGTATTATTGGTGAAAAATTGGTAGATTTAGAGAAACAGAAGGAATTTGAGTATCAGTATGTAATTGCTGAAGCTGGATTTACTCCCACAGTGTCGATTAAGTCAGGTTATGATAGGGAGGTTATCAATGAGTTTTATGCGAATCTGGGAGACACTGTGATTAATGATGGGGGAGTTATGGTTCTGGTCCGAGGTCGCATCATCAACTTTAGCCCTGACAAGATAAACACCTTTCTAAAGATGTCTGAATTGAATGCCAAGGATTTGAAAACTGCTGCAGCGACTGACAAAACGGATCCAGACTATGTCGCTGCATTTCTGAAAGAAGATGGATCTCATGAAGGTATGGTTCAGGTCTCCAGCAAGCGTCCCAAGAAGGTTCCAGCACTGTCTACAGTTCATCTCTCACCAAAGTTTGTTGCTTTGGCCATTCTGGCTGGTTACAACTGGTTTCCAACAACGCACCGTACACACATTGCTCAATACAGAGCTCTGCTTCTATACAAGTTGGCTCAGAAGGTGCGAGTGGACTTTGGAGAGATGGTGTTTCAGCAAGTCATGGCCATCAGTTAGATTGAAAGAGAGGACAACAAGCAGGCTGATTCAAGAAAGCTGGTGTTTCCTCATCTGATCTATGGGATAATTCAGGAACAGTGTGGAGGTGTTGTCAGTGAAGATGAGGTTCTGGTTCTGCCTACTCACTATCAAATGGATGGTAGAACTGAGAAAAAGGACACAGGAGCAACCAAAGGGGCAACCAGGACATCATTGCGTACTAGGACCAAGGCTGCTACACCAGTCAAAGATGAACCAGCAACCAAGAAAAGAGCCCAGTCGTCTCCAAGTCAACCTGCACTGAAGAAGAAGACCAAGAGGGAGTCGGCACAGTCAAAGCCATCTAGCTCAACTCAGGCCGATGACTCAGGCTCAGCAATAGACGTTTCTCTTGGCTATATCAGTGTTCCTCTGGGTCGCTCAAGTAAGCAGGTGGTCAACAAAGCTCTGTATCAGATTACTTTTGTGCTGCATCAGCTGACTGGGATAGTTCGGGATGTGCGTCAGGCTAATCAAGGTGAGTTTTCATAATCTCTTGTCATTTTGTTTTTGTGCACTGATGATTGTGTTTTTAACTTGTGTGCTCCCAAGCAGGGAGAGAAGTAAGTGATGACGAGAGTGGCTAAGTAGGTCGTGGTCTATGGGGGAACAGGACTGGGGTTTTTGGTGACTGGGGTTTTTGGTGTTTTTTTTTAATTGTTTTTAAGAACTCGGTTTCAATTATGGGGGAGTTTTTCGAATGGGTTCTGTTTTACTCCTCGTTCCAAACTCGAAGTACTTTGTTGGTTTTGGTTTTGAGCTTGTAATAACTTTTACAAGTTGGTTTCTTGTGGATGAGTTGGAATCCATATGTGCTTGTGTGTGGTTGTCTCTGTGGTTGTGGTGAGTTATTTTTTGCAAATGCTTGGGAGACACACAAAGCTAAAAAGGGGGAGATTGAAGATGCAGCTGTTGAAGCAGCAATCTGTAGCATCACCAGATGGGAGTACTTCAGAAGAGGTGCGGGCCAACTGGTGGGCTTGAAGCTTGATGGGCTTGTGGAGTGGATCAGTCCAAGCAAGTAAGGACGTGACTTGCACTCAAGGAAGGCTGGAGGATATCTTTGGAGAAGATTTACTCAAGCTTGAAGATTTCCTTATTCTTAGGAGAAGATAAGGAAAGTGTACTTATCCATGAAGATTTATATCAAAGAGTAAATCTAGCATGGAGTAGAGGGCAAGGCTAGGTTAAGCCGTAGGCCACTTGTATAAATAGGGTGTGTTTACTCGTGGGAAGAGTTAACACAACGAGAGCATTTTTCTAGCAAAGGGATAAGGGTTTCTAGTGATTAGGAAATTTTGTATCAAAGCTAGGGGTAGAGAGAGGTTCACGATATCAAGTGTGATTCGTGAACAGGAAAGGCTAGGATTGGGTTGAGGCTAATACGTGTAAGTATTTTATCAATCAATACTAGTAAAGTGTTTTGGAAAAACCCCGTGTGTTGTGTTCTTATTCAGAACTATTAGTGTGATTGTTCTGAAGCAGTAGCTAATACATTTTCATATAAAACCAAATTAACTTAAGAGATTCACGCACACATTACTATATTCTTTTCAGATTACACATTACTAGTTGTTGAATTTTTTTTTTTGTAGGGAGAACCCGACAGCAAAATCGACCAAACCATGCATTCGCAATTTCACAAATCACAACACACTAGTATGTATTTAATTAACAAAGCATAATTTAGCTAAATTTATCCAAATCATTAACGACGGTGATTATATTAATTTCGTTTAACGTCAATTTCTTCAGCATCAAAATTGTCAAGATTATTTATGTAAATTTTGACGCCTAACCAAAATAGTCAACTTTCAAGAAAAAAACTACATGTATATAGAATGTATAGTTGTTGGTTCGTCTAAATCTTATTCCAGGTGGTTACTTACCCATATGACAAAAAACAAAAACAAAAAATCACATTTAAATTCTATTATCCCAAACTGTTGAATTGCCTTATATATATGTTGACCAGCTTCGGTTATTAAAACTAAAATTGGCTTTAAATTGGAGGATATTTGTTAAAATCTAATATTATTATTCTCAACTTGTTTATATAAAAGTTGACATACAATGTATATACGTCGTTAAGTTGTTGGCATCATTCACAAGTACGCAATAACTCTATTTTAAAAACACATTTCTAGGGCCACAAAATAGTTGACCACAAAAGTTCATATATCTTGTCGATTGGATTTAATGTTGACTAACTAAGTAATTACTAATTAGAAAAAGAGATTGCAAATTGATATGAGTAATGACAAGAAACGTGTTGTAAAACGAAGAACGTGTGAACCCTAACCCAAATACAAGGAAACTAATCAAAATTTTGGCCGCCTATATCTTTTAGACTTTTTTTGCAATATTGAAACGTAATTGTTCTTATATATTGCACTACAAGAACACATGTGCTTTTGCGACGGAAATTTGCGACGGTTTTAAATCCTCGCAAATTTGCGTCCAATTTGCGACAGTTTTGCGACGAACATTCTTAATAACTCGCAAAACCGTCGAAAATTTGCGTAGGAATGTAACGACGCAAAAACCGTCGCAAATTTGCGACGGTTTTGCGACGCTTTGTGTGTTTCGACGCAAACCCGTCGCAAAATTTGCGAAGTTTTTGCGTTGATTTATAAGTTGCGACGGTTTTGCGTCGAATTGTACGTTTAGACGCAATATAGTCGCAATATTTGCGTCGAATTTGCGACGTTATAAGGGTTGCGAGAGAATTGCGACGAAAGTAGGTTGAACACGTTTTAATTGATTCTTACTTGTTTATGAGTGTAATATTTTAGCCGCAAATCAGTCGCAAAGTTCTTGGAAAATCGTTGCAAATTAGTCGCAAACTGAAATGAACATTCTATAAAATTGACATTAATTAATTATATACCTCACATTCTATAATTCAACAAATATGGATAACAATCGAGCTTTGATTCCGGGTCCGGCTGGTGTGAGACCATCAGAAGAAAGGGCAAGGAAAAGACTTGAAGAATCGATGTTGGAAGAATGCAATTCTTATGAGAGACATGTACAGATGGTTAACCGTGTTGTTGAGGCAGAAGATCCAACGTTCACCGATGTCCTTTGGAAGACGACAATTGGAAATGTCAACAAATTAACAGGTATAATATTATTATTAATATATATTAGTAATTACTTGACATTTAATTATATTTCAAAGTTTGTATATATATATATATATATATATATATAAGAAACAGAAATAATTATATTTCAAAGTTTGTATATTGTTTACTTGACATTTAATTATATTTTACTTATTCTAGCTACGTTGAATATATACAGGTGGACACACATGTGGGTGGACACTGGTAAAAGAGTTGCATAACATAAAACCACAATGGCGTCACGTACCATATGTGATAGCAGTGATTCATAAAATGGAACTTAATGGATTGGGGGACGCGATGGTCATGCTAAAGGTAAAATGTATATATAAGTTATAAGAAAATATGTTTTTAACAAATTATATATTTAGTAATCGATAAATGTTATTTGTTTTCCTTGAAGGATCCTACCGAGACTGTACAAGCGAGCATTCATAGGTCCGTCATATCTGATAACAAATATGGGCCGCACATAAAGGAGGGTTCGATATTGGTGCTAAAGGAGGTTGTAGTTGTTAAGTTTGATAGGGCGCAAACCTATCTTAACATTATTCTTAACAACATAAGCAATGTAAGTTAAGTAGAATATATATTTTAAAGGTATTGTATTAAAAATATATCCTTACACATAAATAAAGTTTTTATTTCACAGGTTATATCTAAAGAAAACATGGCTACAGCGTTCATAGAAAAAGGTAGTAGCAGTCGTGTGCATCGAAATCCAAACAATTGGCTATCCCAGGTATATGATGAGGAAGGGTCGACGACGGATGATGGTGAAGAAATTGATGATGAGTGAAACATTACGTCATCAATAAAAGAAATGAAAATAAATATGTGTTTATGTTAGCAGTTTATTTGTATTACGTTTTTAAGCAATAATGTACGTACGTTTATGAGCATCGATGTTAATGTTAAAATATCATAATATTATATTAATATAAGTTTCCAAAAATTTACTTGTAAACCTAACACATTAACTACTAAGAAAAAAAGAAACCAATTAAATCTTAACTTACCAAACTATAAATTACTTTAGTAAAAATACAAATTTGCGACAATTTTGCGTCGACATGTACGTTTGGACGCAAAACCGTCGCAAAATTGCTTCGAATTTGCGACGTTAAACGGTTGCGACGGATTTGCGACGAAAGTAGGTTCAACACGTTTTAATTGATTCTCACTTGTTTATGAGTGTAATATTTTTGCCGCAAATAAGTCGCAAAAATGTTGGAAAAGCGTCGCAAATTAGTCGCAAAATGAAATGAAATTCTATAAAAACCACGAATGAATGTCATTAATGAACACAACAGAAAAACATTTCTTTCAACAGAAAAAAAAATTCTTAATCATCAAATACTATGTCTTATCATGAAATATACACGATTCGAGGATGGATGTACAATCGTCGTGATCCAGAAACCGGCGAAGTGACAAGAGAATTTAGTGAAGGGGTTGACCAGTTTTTGAACCAGGCGGTAAAAACCAAAGGGCGCATGCTGGAATCACCTATACCGGTAACGTAAAGATTTTTTGTCCTTGCGTGAAATGCAAAAACTTGACACCACATGATACTCAAACTGTTTGGAAACACTTGTTTACAAAGGGGTTTTTACCTAACTACTATGTTTGGTTTTCGCATGGGGAGGATTTTGTTGTTGATGTTCCGGGTAGTTCAAGTACGAGTTATCGTGGGAATATAGAAGGTGTTAGTAATTATGAGGATAATAATTATCAGTATGGTCATGATAATTTTAATGAGTCTTCGTATGGAAATACTGATGGGAATAGGTCTAATGACATGGTTAATGATGCATTTCAAGAAACTACTGGTGCATTTAGTGATAATACTTTAGAAGAACCAAACCCGAATGCTAAAAAATTTTATGATATGTTAATTGCTGCTAACGAACCTATCTACGAAGGATGTAGAGAAGGGCTATCAAAATTGTCCCTAGCATCTAGGATAATGACAATTAAAAGCGAGGATAACCTTAGTGAAAATTGCATGGATAAATGGGGTGAATTGTTTAAAGAGTACTTATCAGAGGGTAATAACTCTGCTGAGAGTTACTATAAGATACAAAAATTGGTAGCAAGTCTTGGATTACCGTCTGAGATGATTGATGTCTGCATTGATAATTGTATGATTTTTTGGAAAGATGATGCTCAGCTGCAGGAATGTCGTTTTTGCTCTCATCCAAGATATAAGAAGACTAGTGGTCGAACGAAAGTCCCGTTCAGGCGTATGTGGTATCTGCCAATAACAGATAGGCTGCAATGATTATATCAATCAGAGCAGACAGCAGGGGCAATGAGGTGGCATGCAGAACATAATTGGGAGGATGGGGTAGTTGCTCATCCATCAGATGCAAAGGCATGGAAACACTTTCACACGGTACATCCTGACTTTGCTGTAGAACATAAAAATGTGTATTTAGGTCTTTGCACTGATGGGTTTAGTCCTTTTGGTATGTCTGGTCGGCAGTATTTGTTGTGGCCAGTCATAGTGACACCATATAATCTCCCGCCGGAAATGTGTATGCATAGAGAATTTTTATTTCTAAGCATTTTGGTTCCAGGGCCTAAGCATCCAAAAAGATCACTTTATGTATTCCTACAGCCTCTTATACACGAACTAAAGCAGTTGTGGCATGTTGGTGTACGCACGTTTGATTCGTCAAGCCGTCAAAACTTCAACATGAAGGTTGTCCTTATGTGGATGATAAGCGACTTTCCGGCGTATGGCATGCTTTCTGGATGGACAACGCATGGAAAGTTATCATGTCCTTATTGTTTAGATAAAACCGAATCATTTCAATTGTCAGCGAGAGGGAAAGCTTGCTGGTTTGATTGCCATCGTCGTTTTCTTTTAAGGGCTCATCCTTATAGAAAGAGTAGAACGTTGTTTCGAAATCGAGTTGTTAAAACCTCCCCCTTGGTTTACCTCTCAGGTGAGGAGTTGGAAGAACAAATGGATGGATATGGTGCACAGGAAACTGTAAAAGTTGGAGGTAATTGGCAAAGTAATCCTGCAAATATGCCTGTTGGGTATGGGATATACCATAACTGGCATAAGAAAAGTATATTCTGGGAATTGCCTTACTGGAAGGATCATCTGTTGAGGCACAACTTGGATGTCATGCATGTGGAGAAAATTTTCTTTGAGAATATTATACACACATTGTTAAATATTGCAGGGAAAACAAAGACAATCGGAAATCCCGTCTCGATCTCGCGGCTTTATGCATAAGGTCAGAGTTACATCTAATAGGGGATGGTAGGGCACCTATTCCCAGTTTTTGACTATCACCTGCTGCGAACAATGCTTTGATTAACTGGGTTAAGAAGATGGATACGTGTCCACTTTTTCAAGGTGTGTTGAACAAGGGGGCAAATTTTCTGGGATGAAGAGCCATGATTGTCATGCGTTCATGCAACGACTACTCCCTTTCGCCTTTCAAGAGCTTTTACCGCAAAATGTCCACGACGCAATAGCAGGTGTTACGTTTAATCCTTGTTACATTAATATTATATTTTGTAAATGTATTAGTTAATAATTAACTTACTCCGGACCGAATTGCCATTTCAGGTATTGGTGCTTTTTTCAGAGACTTATGTGCTAAAACCTTACTGAAGGACGAAATCTCGAAGCTGAATTCACACATACCACTCACTATTTGCAACTTAGAGAAGATATTTCCACCTTCCTTTTTCGATGTCATGGAACATCTGGTTGTACACTTACCTCATGAGTTAGATTTGGGTGGACCAGTCCAATTTCGATAGATGTACCCCTTCGAAAGGTTCTTCAAACATCTGAAGATGAAGGCGAAAAATCTCGCAAGAGTTGAGGGATCAATCATTGCTGGAAGTTTGACAGGGGAGACATCGAACTTCTCTACTTACTACTTTAGCCAAACCGTGAAAACTAAAAAAAAACGTCGTAGACGATACGACGATGGTGGGGTTGGCCGAACATATCACTTAGAGGGTGTACCGGATGTTTTCTGTGATGTTGGTCGAATGGGTGGAAAGGTGAAGGAAACAACGTGGTCTGATTTCAAGCATATGGAAGCTGCCCATACGTATATATTGCTAAATTGTAACTACTTTCAGCCATATGAGAGGTATATATATACATATATGAGAATATATTATTTAATATAAATATATATATACATATACACATCTAATTAACGGGTGTACGTACATGCAGAATGTTAGATGGACAAATACAAGAAGCTTTTCTTGATCTCAATGATGCAGAAGTCCAATCTTTCCTAGAACGTGATTTTGCTGCCTGGATGCGGGAGAAAGTAAGAAACATGCATATTGTATATTAATAAATGTATATATATATATATATATACATGTATATATATATATGTAGATGTAATTAATTATGTATACTAATTAATTAATTATTTCATTTTGAGAATAGGTGGCGAAAAGATCTCGCCACAGTTGGCTTTTATGGGTACATGAGTTTGTTTTGGGGCCGATTGCAAGCATAAAAACGAGTAAGATGTATTGTACTCGCGGCTTTATTTTTCACACATTTGAACATGGCCACAATAAAGCCACTGCAAATTATGGTATTCATGTCCCTGGCGATACCAACTTTTATGGTATTTTGAAAGAAATCATCGAGATTGAGTATGTTGGTGTTTTGAACTTGAAAAGTGTATTATTTCGTTGTGATTGGTTTGATCCACACATTGGTGTCGGGGTTAGAACCAGCAAATTTGGAGTTGTTGACGTAAAAGGAAATAGGAGGTACACCGACAAATTTGAGCCATTTGTTTTAGCATCTCAAGCAGAGCAAGTAGTCTACATTCCTTACCCACGCACTCGTGTACGACGGGATCAAGATTGGCTATCTGTGATAAAAGTTAACCCAAGGGGTCGAATTATCAGTGGGTTAGCAGCTGATGCTGATGATCAACCCCCAGTGCAACCTGCTAGAACCGAAGAAGTTTCAATCCCAGTGGAGGTAAACACTAATTTGCCAAGAATTGACCCACTCCACAGTGGTCTTGATGTGATATTCGAGGATTCGGATGGAAACGAAGATGAATTTGATGAAGACCACGAAGAAGAAGATCATGAGGAGGAAGATGAGGAGGAAAGTGAAGGGGGAGTAGGAACTTATATTTATGATAATGAAGAAGAAGATTAATGTATCTGTAGCATGTTTTGGTTCAATGTATCTTTTCATGTTTTACTTTTTCTCTCTCATTTCTTTGCGAGGAACTTATATTTATGATAATGAAGACGAAGATTAATAAAAGTAATTGCAAAGATTAAATTTATTTCTACTAATTAAGATTTAAAAAAATTAAAGGATTTGTTGATTCGATTGTGGTACTTTACTTTCTTTCTTTGTTTGAGTGTTATTAGGGTTTGATGAGAAAATCCTCCTACTAATTATTCTGATTTATATGTTTGGTTATAAAAAAGTTGCGCTGATAGCCTATAAAGTTGTGATAATCGAGAGAAGTAGAGCTGTAGAAGTATGGGTTTATGGAATAGTGACGTGAAAAGTCTTCCTATTGTTTTGGGCTAATTTGCCAACTAACCATGAAAAAATTTATACTTAGTAGCCCTAATTTCCCTTTCAAAATGGTCGCACACATGTAGAAGAAAAAAAAATTATCTGTATTTTTAGTCATTTTATTTAAAATTTTCAAATTCCTATTTAAAAATTAAATTCATCTGATATTTATGGCTTTTTATATTTTACGATATATTTTATAATTATTATAAATTATATATTGTTAATAATCATTTTTTCTTCTATATTTCTCTATTTTTCATTTATTACTTAACATAAAATTAGATGAACATTTATATATTCAACCTAACAAAAAAAAAAGCAACACAACACAAAAAGAAGATGTTAAGAACATGTAACCCAAAAACTACATGTTCAGGGTTTAGGGGTTAGGCTTTGCGACGAGTTTGCGACGTAATCGTCGCAACATCGTCGCAAATTATTAGTAGTATAACCAATACAAACTTTGTTGTTGAAATTATAACATCAATCTATCTACCGTCAGAAACATAAGTATATACATCATACACGTATACAATAAATATCGTAAATCTATAATTTACACCGATTTGATGATTTTATTCATTTATTGTCTGTCTTTGTTCGCTATATGCATAAGAGATCCAAAAAGAAGTATATTTTTCATTTTGTATTCCTAAAATTGGTTCCGGAAACTCGAAACCCCAAACAAACCCTAATCCTTACACAAAATTTAAACAGATTTGCGACGAATTTGCGACGGAGGTGGTGGGTTTGCGACGATTTTGCGACGAAAGTGGCGGTGAAAACAAGGTTTTGAGACGATGTTGCGACGAAAGTGGCGGTGAAAACAAGGTTTTGCGACGGCTTTGCGACGTCCTTTTGCGACAGTTTTGTGACGGATCTTTTTCCTATATAAGCGCGAGCCCAGAAACGTGAATCGTCGCACAGTCCTCACTCCCATCTCGCAATTTCGTTAAAACTCTCTACAAATTCCGATTTTAAGGTAAAAATTTCCTTCTTTTCTTTTAATTTATTTATATATTTATTATGATTTAATTTTTTGAAATTTTGGAATTGTTAGAATGATATGATTTATTAGAATGGTTAATTTTGACTATTTATTAAATTATATAATTTAGTTTAAAGGTTTTTAATATGTTATTAGCATAAGTACAATTATGAGAATTATTACAATTGTTATGATTTAATTTTAATTTATTTATATATTTGTTATAATTAATTTTAATTTATTTATATATTTGTTATGATTTAATTTTTTGAATTTTTGGAATTGTTAGAATGATATGATTTATTAGAAGGTTTAAAATTATATTGTTGATTAGAATAATTTGGATTTTGGAATTGTAGATGACGGGTCGTTCACCCAACGAGTACACCGACCTTCTACAGAGGGACCCTGGACGTAGACCTCCACGTCCTGGATTTCATGCGCATAGAGGCGACGGCGGGTCTTCTTCTTCTACGATTCCCGAGACTCAACCACCGCCGGATGCTCCTCCAGAGGACGATCGTAGAGTTCCGTCGATGGACGATATGACGTTTGCTCAGCTTCTCGTTAGTCCTGCACGCCGAGTACTTCCCGAGCTACATCCTGAGCCGTCCGGCAACCAATTGTGGTACTACATTTTATTTTAAAAATTCATATTTTTATTAATTACATTTATAACTTAACATGTTTTCAATTACTGTTTTTTTTTCAGGTTCTCGAAAAACAAAGTCTCTAAGTCTATTAGGGAGATTATCGAGCGGGATTTCACCATGCTGCATACGAGTTGGAAGTATGTTCCCGAGGATACGAGGGCCCGGTGGTACAAAACATTTGCGGTAATTATATGAATTTTTTTTTCTTTTTTAATTTTAAAATTTATATTAACTTGGTTTTTCTTGTTTTTTTTTAGCAAAAGTATTACTGGGACCCCGCGATCAACGGCTTGATTCGGGAACATTTTGATGAAAAAGCGAAGTTACGCCTCAACGACCAAATTGGACGGTAAAAGGCCATGTGGGAGGAAAACCCAAATCCGAAATTCTGTATGCCTCGCTGGTTTAGCCCAAACATTTGGGCTGGTCTTGTCGAGCTTTGGGAGATGGAGACTAGCAAGCTCAAATCGGCCAAGTGTTCTGCCGCTCGATTGACGCCGGTTAACGGTGACCAGCCGTCAAAGCATTGTGCGGGACAAATCTCTTATGAGGAGAACGCGCGAGAGATTGTAAGTTTGTAATTTTTTTTTGTTTTACGTATTACAAAAATAACATTTTAACAATATTTTTATTTTTAGGCACTAAAAAAAGGAGGTCCCACTACGATGCCAGAGCTTTGGGAGAAGACGCACCGTAGGCTGGATGGAACATGGGTTGATCAACGTGTCGAGAAGCTCCACGACGATGTGCTTACCCGAGTCGAGGAACTCGCAACCCAGCCTACTCCCGATGGTCAGCCTACTCAGGTGACACCATTTGAGGTCAACCACATCGCCGCTGAGGTAAGAATTATTATATTAAAATTTAATTTCTATTAGTAATTTTAATTACATTATAACCTTCTCCTTTTTTTATTAACATTATTATATTACTAAAAATGTTTTCTATTTTAACCTCCTCCTTTTTTTTGTAGATGGCTCTAAAAAACCGTAAGGGAAAGATGGCATTTACTGGATCTATCCGGATGAATGACCAAGGTGTTCCGTTTTGTCCCGTTTCCGGCTATCCTACTGATCCAACGCTGCAAAAGACGGTCTTGAAACACGAAAAACGCAAAAATTATCAAGATGTTGCAAGCTAGCGATACGGCGTACGATAGGATGTTCGAGATGTTAGCGCGAGATAACCCCCTCTTAGACGAGTTGTTGCGGGAGAAGAGAGAGGCGGCAGAAGCGCAGAGGAGAGCGATAGAAGAGGAAGACGAAGACGAGGAACCGATCGAAAACCAAATTAATTTCGATTAGATTTTATTTCGGTTTTATTTTTATGTTTTAAAATTTTTAAAACTATTGTGTATATTTTATTTATTCTCGAACAGTTTTAGTATTTTAATTATAACATTTAATATTTTATATTTTAAAATTAATAATTATTGTAATTTTATTTTTTTTAATCAGATCTACAGAACGTCGCAATTCCGTCGCAATATGTTGGTCGCACAACCGTCGCAAATTATGTTGGTCGCAAAACCGTCGCAAAGATTTTAGTCGCAAACTATAAGCAAACAAGTCGCAAAAAAACGTCGAATTAAAACCGACGCTAAAACGTCGCAAAATTTTGCCGCAAATACGTCGTAACCTTTGCAACGAATTTGCGACGTTTTTAAAATTAGCGACGATTTTGCGACGATTTTGAGTTTGCGACGAGTCATTCGCGACAAACTCAAAATCGTCGCAATTTTAAGTTTGCGACGAAAAACGCCGTCGCAAAAGCACCTGTATTCTTGTAGTGTTGGGAACAAGATTGTAGTTTACTATTACAAAGAAAAGAAGCAGATTCCTCAATATAAAAATCTATTAATTTTACGATGAACATGTAACTGATAAGATAATCTAGACATTTAAAATAGACATGATTTTGGGTTCTGAAATCACAACATGGCACTACTTAATTGTTTACTTGTATATTCTAATTACATTTTTATTATTGTGAGAGACGTAGAAGAAGAAGAAATGTTGGAACACAAAGTAGTTTTGTTTGTTGACAAAAAATTTTAAAAAATTGGCATGATAACATCCGTGAGACTATTTTGTGGATATTGCGAAAATATAGAGATTTAAGTTATTACTCGATTAAGAAGGCTTGAAAATGTATACCAATAATTTATTTCGTATATATATATATATATATATATATATATATATATTTTAATTACTAGGAAGTTTTGGGTTGAAACATATAATCCCTCAAATCTAAAACCATAACATGTAATATTAGTTTCGTCATATGTAATATTGTTGAGTAGTTTGTCTCGATTCCCTTAATGCCATGTCTAAGGGCGCCAACTTACATCGCATTGCTAGTTGGATCTGTTTGATGATATAATGATTTGGTTTTGACACAGAGTTGTGCATCCTCGAGTTTCTTTCTCTCCAAAGCTCATAAATTGTTCCTTGTAGCAAAAGCTTTATTATAGTATTCACCTTATGATTTGGAGATGGAGCAATACACCACTTGAGCAGATCCTGAAACAAGAGTGTAGGAGTGATCGTTGAGTGAATGAAGAAGAAGTCCCATATCTGTTTCGAGAATTCACACCCAAAGAATAAGTGTTCAATACTCTCACATTCATACCCGAAGCCCTTAGCCTATCTCGTGTTGTTAACCGGCCACGCATCACCAACCAGAATATAAAAGCATGTTTTGGAATCCGATGTTTAAACCATACTGCAGACTTCCATGGAACGGTAATTCCCAGCGGGTGTAGACTATTCCAAGTACGGACAGATGAGAATAAAGCAGGAGGGTCTACATTATTTACCTTCCATAAGAAGCAAATTCCGGGGTAGAGGACAAGATGATAGGTTCCACAGGTAAGCGATTCCGCAGCAGCACCACCAACGGGTGTCTTCCTCTTGGTAAATCCCACTCAGAATTCACAATAGCATCAACAACTGTTGCAGAAGGAGGAATACCTGTCACTTGCGGCCCGACCATACCAGTGAGATCAACCAAAGGCCCCAAATC
Source organism: Draba incana (assembly GCA_963576765.1). NCBI lineage: Eukaryota > Viridiplantae > Streptophyta > Magnoliopsida > Brassicales > Brassicaceae > Draba > Draba incana. Next base: position 31,087,410 of record OY755215.1, on the reverse strand, counting down.
AGTCCAATCATCATGCCAAAAAAGTATTTTTGATCCAGATCCTAGTTTGGCAGAGACAAATGGACGCGCAAGTGGTCTGATCTTCATAAGGCGTTTCCATAACCAACTTCCCATGTTGCGAAAGTCGATATCCCAGAAAACTCGAACATATTGATGAGTGGTCGCTTCATGCGTGCAAATTACTCATTTGTTTGTGAGTTTAAAGTCCTGTTGTTTCCTCAAATTCTATAATTTCAAAGTTTGCTTTGTTACGCTCAATTACATAAAAGTATATGTTTCTTTCATCTCCCCTACTCCACTAGGTATCATCCCCTTTAAATATAATCTTGACTGGCTGCTATTAAATTCTCATATAAAGTCCCTCTTTAGTCGATAATTAATTTCACTAATTTCCCTACTTACTAAACGCACACAAAAATTAATGAAAATCGGAGGAACTGAAAACGTATCAGTTAAAATATGTATAACTGGTCAAATTAAATATGTATATGATAATTTTCAATTTATTTGAATCCACCATGTCGTTTGTAATTGTACTAGGTGACTCTCCCGCGTACGACGCGGATAAACTATTCACAATTTTGTTTTTAATTTTACTGTTTAAGAATGTGAAAATATGTATTGATTTTGATTATTGTAGTATATGTTGTTGATCATGTTTTTGTTTTTAAATATGAATTTTCAGAAGTTTAATTTTACCATTTATTATTTCACATAAGTAAACATGTATTCAAACAGAAATATATTATTCTTAATTTAATACATTGGAGTGTAAAATCTATTATATATAAGTTAAAAATTATATTTGAACGTATTTGTAATAAAAACTGAATTGGACTTAAAAATTTTGTAAGAATTGACATCTTAACATCTTCTGTTTTAATATATTATTTTTAAAAAATCATTTTTTCCCATTGATAATTTGTAATAAAAACTGAATTCGACATCGAAATATTAAAATATCAATATGACCAAATATTCTTAAACAAAAAAAATTTATACAACATAAATTAGTAGTACTCTACTTTTTCTTCTTTTTTTCCAAATGTTTTTTTATCTTTAACAAAAATGTAATCCGAAAATTTATATTAAGTTTTGAGAGTATGCATAAGTTAGCATATACTCCCTCTGTTCCTTGGAGATTGATTTTCTAGCATATTTTAGGTGTTCCACAAAGATTGATGTTCTAGATTTTTTCTATTTTTAAATCAATTTAGATTTAATAAATTGTAAGTTCCAAAAAATATTTAATGAGACTATTTGAATATAAAGAATAACTATTGGTTCATTGTTATGAAAAAGTGTTTATTACAAAAAAGTTGCATTATTGTTTATTGTTTATATACAAATAACTAAACATAATTTATTGTTTCTTAATTTGTGTGAAAAATGCTAGAAAATCAATCTCCGAGGAACGGATGGAGTATGTAGTAAATTATTTTTGTCTTTCACTTGATAGTGTAATAGTTTCCATGTTTTCTATTCTTTCAACCAATAAATTTAAAAGTAACTACAATGTGAATGGCTAATTTGCCAAAAAGATATATACAAAAATAATATAGATAAGTGACCATAAGGCAATAAAATAATAAAAAAAAATGTCACATTTAGAATTTAGAAGGGTGCCATGTCACATTTTTTTGTGAAATTTTCTCTCTAATAATGTATAAGTGATTTACTACGCTTGGAAGCTTTTATATCAGTTTCTTACTTAACTTACAGAAATGTATCAATTTTATGCAAATAATATATTCGGAACAAGTAGTACAGTCTTATATTTCTTGAATGCATTATTAACCTTTTGCTAGAAACATAATTACTGAGCTAGAGACATGGACTTCTATTGGGCTTGCAATGTGTCAAACCTTTGGGCTTTAATAAATTTGACCCCCAAAACACATAGTATTACATTATTTTTTTTTGCAAAACATCGTATTACATTTTTAATTCAGTGACATTTACCCCCAAAAAAACCTAATAACAATAGACAACCCAAAAACCAAAATCCTCATTGCTAATTTACGTCCCAACGATCAAATTATAATCTTACAAGAGTATCGACCCATATTTACGAATTTATTCGATCATCCATAGACCAAACATAATGGTTCATGACATATGCAGAAGATACGGCCCCATTTTGAACTTGGGGTAGGCAATGTGGAATAAAACAACATTACTTATATACCAAATCTGCATCATCAAACACATTCCTTAAATTCTAAGCTAATGCTAATCATCATCAAATGCATATATAATCTATAAAGCATATACTTTAGTATGATTGGTGTTAAAGTTGACTAAGAAAGAGCTTAGTGTGACATCAAAAGTATCTCTTTTTCTTAATGATTCTCTCTCTATGGATATGGTCGAAACCACCATTTACTTTACTAACTTGTTTGATTGGCACCTAAGATTTCTCTGAAAGATAATATATAGTAAAACTACACAAGTAGTAGGAGCAAATCTTGTGTCAGAACTCAGCTGAAAAAACAGAGTGAAACTGAGATGCTTTATGAATGTTTATGCAAAATCTCTATGAAACCATTACTAAAATATTAAACAAGCAACAAAACCAAGATGATAAAACCGTGATCCTGTACGAAAGGTCGAAGCTTGTGGTAATCAGAAAGCAAGACTAGAACCATTTGCTTACCGGTATCGAGCAACGATGGTTCCATGACTCAAGAACATTCGAAAGATAGAAACTTTCTATAAGCACATTCCATTTAACAGTCTTAAACAAAGTCTGAATTTGAGGAAAAAAACACAATGACAACAGAGAAACAGTTTAAGAACATCACCAATAAACACAAACAAGCAAAAGCAATGATAGAGAAGAGAAATAAGCAAATAATCTGTTAAAAAACAGAGATAGGGACGGTTCATATGAAACCGAAAGAAGCGCGTAACGGACCTTTTTCTTCATGGCATCATTGTAAGCTTAGCATCGAACACAAACCCGCGACACAATCCATCCGCGTAACCCGGTACACCATCAATCCATCTCCATCCATCCCAACAATCCCACATTGCAAGCTTCCCCATCCTTTTGGCCGAGAAATAAACCCGATCACCACCTCCGAAAACCTTAAACTTGCTCGATTCTTGAAAACCTCTATACATATCAAGAGGCATTCTTCCTGCTTCTTCCCATTCCAAGCTCTCTAAATCAAGCCTAAGTATCAGTATCGTCAAACAAGCGGGATTCAACGAAAACGTCGATTTCAATCCACCGATCATCAACAGCTTCGAATCGCCGTTTCCTCGTAACAATCTCGGTCTTTTGATGATATCAAAGATATCTCCCCATTCATGCTTCTCCAAACAAACCCAATTCGTATGTGTGATTGTGAGATTCGTCAATTTACATGAGAATAGCTTCCATTGACTTCTCCATGGAGATCCAACGTCGCACAATGCGAAAACCGAGCTAGACATTAACACAGGACTTCTAGGTTTCGATGGTAAATTCGATGAGAATTTCAGCCATTGGTTAGCAATCACCGTACCTGAGTAATACAACGCAGCGAGCTCGGTAAGCACCATGACTCGATTCACCGAATCAACGAGAACCGTACCGTGACGTGACCAAGCTGAGCCAAGCTGAGGCAAAACCTTGAACTGACGAGTCAATGGATTACAAGCGACGAGCGATTTGCTGGACTCGGTCGAGTCCACCGAGTCACCCCAGAGGTAGATCAATCCGCTTGAAGAAGCTACAGGCTGAGGTAATCGAAAAGGGAGAAAATCGAGATTGAATCTGAACCATTGATTCTGTTCTGGATCGTATACATGGATATACGGACGGATATTCGCCGTCGTCGTCGATTGACCTCCGTGACGGTGACTGTGGTGATGCGGTGGTCGGAGAGCGAGTAGATTCAACGGCGGACGAGTGGAGATGATCTCCGTGAAGCATTGAGAGGTCAAGAGCTGGTTGAAGAACTTACAAACGGATCTGCAGATCATGATTTGACGGAGAGGGAGAGAAGAGAAGATCTGGTGGAGAGAATCTGGAGGAAGACGATTGATCGGCGACGACTCCATGGTGAATCCTCCGCCGTGCGACGGCGACGGAGGACGGGGATCGTGAAAGGGTAAAGGGTAAAATGGGAATTTGTGTTAGAGAAGTTGCGTTCTCTGCGTTGTCATTGGTTGCGATTTTTTGGGTTATTGGAAATTGAGTGGTGAAGGAAAAGAGAATAATTTTTATAGTTCCGATTTTGTCCCTTGCGTTTTGGGCTGACTCAACTACTTGTCTTGTTTTCATTGAACATTTCATAAACTTGATTATACTTTTCATTATTGTTTATAACTCTCATGGATAATACAAACTGGTACAATAATTAGTGATAAATGGTTATAAAATAGATTAAAAAAGAAAAAAATCAATGATAAATAATTCATCAATCAATAATTTGCAGAGAGGTGATTTTCAAAAATATCACCATTTTTAAAAAAGTTTTAGAAATACCAGTTTTTGTTCAAAATTTTTAAAATATTACAAAATTAAAATAAAATTTTAACATTCAAAAATAAACCCTAAACCCCAAACCCCCCTAAAACTATATCTTAATTTGCAAATAGTTAACCCAAACTCAAAAATTTAAACTATAATTCATTGAAAATTTAAACTATAAATCAATTATTGTATTTGTGGTATTTGTGTAATAACTATTGAAAATATAGTATTTTTAAAACTTTAAAAAAAATGGTGATATTTTAGAGAATTTTTCTTTGCAGGGCAATATGGACAATTATAGTTTCATAGTTACATTGTTATTAGTTGAAAGAAAAAAAAAATGAAAATCCAAGTTGGTAATTGTCGGCTTCGTTATCATAAGATTAGCTTTTAGGTTGACCTGGTCATTGGTCAATATATGTTTAAATCATACAAGTAGAGTAAATTGATGGGAATTTGTGCCATATCCATTGCGCTGGGCTCTAGAAACATTGGGCTAGGTCCAAGTTCGTGGGTGGGCATGTCGTTCGAGTCTAGGCTCGGTTCTACTTGAATCCATCACATTTCAATTGGCAGGTCTAAGTAGCCATCATCTTTTTTCCTAACTCAAAGATAAATACAATTTTGGAAAATATAGTTCAACCTACTTGAGTTTGAATTCTCTCTTATCCACCAACCGAAGGATAAGAATGCTAAATTTGATCTGCTTGCTAGGACAACACGTTTGAGGATTGTATATTTTTATTGAGAAATTTCAAGAAATGTCACTTTTGACATGCCACTTTTCAAAAATGCCACTATCACTTTTACCAAATTTTAAACCATTTATGTTTGGATTAACTATGTTATATTATAGTTTAATTTATTGGGTTTAAAGTTTGTTAAGGATCAAAACATTTTTTTAAATTGAGAATTTTGAGATATAAGATTTTTAAACGGATTTATAAGTGGCATATTGGTAAAAAAATAATTCAAGAGCGGCATATTTGTAAAGTAGCATGTCAAAAGTGGCATTTTTGTAATTGTCCCATTTTTATTTTATTAACACTTTTTCCTTATTGGTTTATGAATGCATACAATGTTTTTACTTAGCTGATAAATGAAATGTGATCGACGATCACTGATCGTGCATGACAACAACAAAAACAAAAAATATAGGACACTAGTTGGTAGCTACCAAAATAGTTTGAAAATTTGTTGAGTAAATCGAATAACAAGATTGATAATTCAAGCTAAAAAGAAAAGTTTATAAACAAAATAATATCTTCTACTTCTACCGCTATGGGTTAAACAGTCAATCCTAAAATTTAAACTACTAATAATAATAATAATAAATAGCTACTATGTGAAAGGTATGTATCATCTTCAACATTTTGGAGCAATATATATATATATGTGTTCCATGAACTTAGAAATCGATCCTATGGACGAAAATACATAATTTCGGTGGTTACTAATGTAACTCAATGCTACACATAGCTTTAGTGGTAAAAAAAAAGAAGTATATACTCTAAATTACAATGGCTACCACTAAATTATGTCTATACGTATATATGAGGAGACTAGAGAGAGATATTTATGCATAATGTGGCATAATCTAGAGAGGGTATTTGATTGGATGATACAAATCAGATATTATTGGGTATATCGAGATATAATTTGGAATATTGTGGGTTGGGTTTCGAACACACAACGAACAGAAAAAGGAAAAAAAACAAAAATGAATAGGAAAACAATAAGTGATGTATGTTCGTCGAACCAGTTTTAGATTCTCGAAAAAGACAGTGGTAGTGATTTCATTTCAGCAACTCGAGTCAATATAATGCCATTCTATAACATTATAAATATAGAAATAGAAACATAAGGTTTTATATATACGAAAGAAAACAAAAACACAAACAACATTTTTTGAGACTTGAGATTGCAGATCATGTCTTTAAGTCGATCAGACCCTCTTGTGGTAGGAAGAGTTGTTGGAGATGTTCTTGATCCTTTCACGAGATGGATCTTAGGTCTTCTCAAGTTGTGAACAAACCAACGGTCGAGATTGGAGGAGATGATCTCAGAAATTTCTACACTTTGGTTCTTCTTTCTTCTATCTTCTAAATTTCTTCATTACTCCTTTCTCTTTTTCTCTACATATATCTTGCATGAGCGTCAAGTAACCAAGCAAGTTTAATAGAATCCTTAGTTTTCTCGAGTTATTTCTTTTTAGTATTTTATTCCAATAAACCTGAATTGATCATATATATATGTCCACTCTTTGTAAGTACTACCTTTTTCATTATTTCTTGTGTAATTGTTAGACTCGTGCTTTCTTGATTTCTTTGATCTTTTTATCATCATAGAATTTCTAACAAGATTAGGGTTTAATTAATGAAGGTTATGGTGGATCCAGGTGTTCCTAGTCCCAGCAACCCCTACCTTCGAGAATATCTTCATTGGTTTGTATCATCTCTCTTATAATCATTTTCATTTTAACTTTACTTGGTATATATATATAGCCTCTCACTTCTTGTTTGAATTTAATGTAAGGGGAACATATATAATACTAAAACTTTTAAGAGAGCGACTTGTCACTTTATCTTTAATACATATACGCTCAATTAATTGTACTTTTAAATTTTCCATTCTCCATTCCAAAATATAAATTGTTTTTTTTTTCAAAATATAAGTTATTTCGAAAATCCTACGTATTTTTCATCTTTATTGAATATTGTGTGACCAATAATATTCTGTAGTCTTTTTAGGTTTGACTAAATTATCTTATTATGTATATTAAATAATATTTTTATAAAAAAAATAGTTTCTTAATTTTTGTGCTTTTAGGTAAAACAACTTATATTTTGGAACGGAAGTAGTATTAAACATAGAGTTTATATACAAGTACATGACTTGATTTTTAGTCAGATTTCGTTTTTTCCCTTGAGACTGCCACGTTATATCATAGGTTCATAGCTATCACGCAACACACTTGACTTTTTTTAGCGTCACCTTTTTACATATATATGCATGACTATAAAACTTTCAAAAAATATGATCCATGCTTTCCTTAAGTAGAAGTTAATATATAAGTGTGTGACAAAACCATATCTTAAATCTAAATGGATACTTTCCTTACAGGTTGGTGACCGACATACCTGCCACAACTGGAACTACTTTTGGTGAGTTTATAGAATTCCGTGGATACATACATAGATAGATAAAATCCATACATGCAAATATGCAATTAATCAACAATAGTAGGGTTTGAAAAGTATTGAAGTGCATTAAAAAGTTATACGATGCAAAACGAATTATGCAGAAATTTAGTCTCTTTCATATGTACAATCTGCATCAGCGGTTTAAGACGCTTTTTAGAACATTGCTTAACTATAACTATTTATAAAAGCTTTAACATCTAATGTGTTTGATGATTGTTTTCTTAGGAAATGAGATGGTATGTTATGAGAATCCTTGTCCCACCTCCGGAATTCACCGCGTGGTGCTTGTATTGTTTCGACAACTCGGAAGACAAACGGTTTATGCACCCGAATGGCGCCAACGGTTCAACACTCGTGAATTTGCTGAGATGTACAATCTTGGTCACCCCGTGGCTGCGGTTTTCTTCAACTGTCAATAAGAGAATGGTTGCGGAGGAAGAAGAACTAGTTAGACCTATGCCCCTTAATTTAACTAATATATCCTATAAATTAATTAGATATTTACGCATTGTTGTAAGAAAAACTTGATGATGTGCGCATGCATCCCTATATGTAATAACAATTGAGAGGATGAAAGAAAACGAGAGTGTTCTTTACTTGTATGGTATTTGATGCGACATTTTTTTTTTTTTTTTTTGGTCGACATATATGATGCGACATTTTATCTCATTCTCAATAAATAAATACCAAGTATTCTCTATAGCAACGTTACGCTCGTTGTTCATTGGCTCATGGGTCATTTCTTGGTACTCAACTTTCAGAAAAGAATGACTAGAGAAGCTAGCTAAAGGAAATCATCTTTTTAGTTCATAATGATTACCTTATATACTTCTACTAAAGGAAAGAACACTTTTTCTATATAGAAAAGGTTGAAAAATTAAAAGATATTGGTTTTAAGTGAAGAGATAGATTAATCAGTATCTTCAAACTACAACACAATTTGCATAAAATACATAAAGCCACTTCTTTAACCAATACAACTAATATACGTTACGAGTTGGGTTAACAATATTAAGAAGAAGAAAAACTATACATCTTTGTTGAGATTTATATACTTTCAAAAACACGACATATTTATGGAGATGGTGGTCTAGTGGCGTTTGTTGAGATCCATAAAGATATATTTTTGTTTTCTATGCATTTGTATCATCATTTCATGATGAGAAATTGTACATTTGAAAAATATTATTCAAGTTTTATTGGTTGATAGATTTTTGGAAAACTTTTTTATTGTAAAATTAATACATTTGTTTTGGAACATTAACTGTTATATTAATAGTTTAAAACATATTTTCTTTTGGAACGGAGTGGGTATAATCAAAAGCTTCTCTCGTACCTAATAAGATTATGAACAAAAAGTTCAGAACTTATTTGTTAAAATCTTCGCATAATTTTCATTTCAATCAAACAATTGTAAATTTTGACAATTTGTGTCACTATTCAAATTTAAGTCCGTAATGCATCTTCAAGAAGAGGAAATGAAAGTTGTAAAGAGAAAAAGTCGAAGATGCTATAGAGAAGCACAAGCCCATACAAAAAGAAAATAAAGGGATGCTCCCACATGAGGTCTCACATGGCTCAACGTCATGATAATGAATGTATGTTTTTCATTGGTTTATGGGTCATTTCTTGATACTCAACTTTTAGAAAAGAAGGACTAGAGAAGCTTGTTATGGCATCACTTTTTCTATATAGAAAAAGTGAAAAATTTAGCAGATATTGGTTTCAAGTTAAGAGATAAATTAATTAGGATATCCAAACCACAACACACTATGCATAAACAAAACAAAAAACAAAGCCACTCAACGAGTTAACGATATAAAGAAAGAAAACCTATACATCTTGTTCGAGATTATTTTTTTCAAAAACACGATATAATTTTAGAGATGATGGTCTAGTGGCATTTGGAAAGAGTCGTATATAAAAAAAGAAATGAGCTTTGACTCCACTAGTTCGCGTCACTTCAAGATATGTGTTGAAGTATTATCAAAGAGAGTTGAAGTATTATCAAAGAGTGTTCTCGTACCTAATGAAATTACAACCCAAAAATTCGGAACTTATTTGTTAAATCTTCGTTAAATTTTAATTTTTAATCAAACAAATTTTAAATATTAATTGACGATTTGTGTACATGTTTGTTCGAAATTATTTTGTCAAAAACACGATATAATCTTAGAGATGATGGTCTAGTGGCGTTTGGAAAAAGTTCTATAAAAGAAAATAGGTTTGACACTAGTTCCGTAGTTCGACCCACTTCAAGATATGGATATGTATATGAAGTATTATATCTAAAGGTTCTCGTTCTTAATGAAATTATGAATCAAAAGTTCGGAACATGTTTGTTAAACATTCGTAATTTTCAATGAAACAGCTCTTAAATATGTCACTATTTAACTTTAAATCCGTACGCATATTTCAGAAGTGAAAATGAAAGTTATAAAGAGAAAAAAAAATCGAAGATGCTCTATAGAGTAGCGCAAGCCCAAACGAAAAGAGATGCTCCTACATGAGGTCTCACATGGTGCAACGTCATGAGAAATAATAAATGAATATGTGACATCAAAAGAATAAATGTGTAAGGGTAAATAGCTTTTAGTTGAGCCTGATACTTTCATAAAGGAAATAATGTGAACTGACAAGAACCAATCAAAAATTACCAACCAAACAAATCGAAAGTAGCAGAAAACCAGGAATATTGGAATAAAAAGTATTGCAAAAAAATCATACAAAATTTAAATTCCAACTTTAATAATTCGGCAAAGATCTCCTTAATCTGAATTCCCGGGCCTACTTGAATTTTGATCAAAGCCAAAAGTATCAGCGACAACCATATTTCAAAACCGCATTGTTTAAATATAATTTCTGTTAAATTTAATTATCCCCTGAGAATTCAGGTAAGAAAAAAATATGCAAGATAAAGGGGTGTACTGTATTCAGTATAAAATTTGGAGTAAATTATCATAAAATTACAAATCATCTGTTATTCAAACATGAATTTTCTCTTAAAATCTAGTGTTACTGAACTTTGGATTTTAAAATCGCAAATTGGTAAAAAAAATGTCAATTTTCAAATTGTGGACGAACACCTCAACAATCATAATATCATTAGGCCAATGCGTGCGACTTAAATATGATATGAACTTTTTTTTTACAGTACTAACCTTTTGGTAACATAACTAAAATACATATAAATATCATGCACGTTTCAAAATTCCTACAATTATAATGATTCTTAATAATTTCAAAATAAATAATTTTTGTCTTGATATATGAGAACATCGAATATAGTGAAACAAAACTAATTGTCTAAAACATCCTAAAACAAGAAATAGAGGGAGTATATTTTATCAGAAGTGAAATGAAGAAAATTGTTTTAATACAAGCAAGAGACCTATTAATCACCTTTTGGGTTAGTACCTTTGCATCACTATATATGACGATATTATTATATCGAAAAAAGAAAAACTAGGTTATTGGTGTATCCGTGAGTTGCATAATCATAACTCATAAGGTCTGTGGTCGTATAGTAATATGGCAAGAGATGTAGGCTATAAGAGCAAATGTAAATTACTTTGCTAAACCATTAAACAAGGTGATAATCCAAGCATTTTTTACCTTCGACACAAAGATCCCTACATCGAGACAACTCACCATAAATTAGAGTTGTCAAAGTGGGTTCTTTTTTACTGCCAGCGATAGACCGACCCATGAGATCAGTGGTTCAATATCGCTAGACCCAAACTTGACCCGCTATATTTGGTTGGTTTTGTGGGCGGCCCGTAGTTTTTTTGTTTTAAAATAGTAGTAATTTTATATATCTAAAGAAACAACAAAATTAAATTATACATCATAATATATCATTGAAAACTAATAGCATATGAAAAACTAGAATAAGAAATGATAAGAATCCATATATTTGAAGAAAAATCTTGTTTTACACTATCATTTTTGTTTACGGATTCAAAGTAATGTGGTTGGTTCTTTTTCATGTTCATCATTTGTCACTTCTTCTAATTGTTATTTATCAAATATCTTATATATTTATCTATATCTAGTATATGTATATATACATGATAATTTAGCGGACATTCCGTTAACCCACCATTTGTCATGGGTTTTACCCGTTAAACGCTGCCCATTATGAGTTAACCTATAAAACATAAATTTTTTGGATTTATAATGTTAAAACCCATACCTGCTCTATGATGGAATGAGTTAGGTCCAACCCATTGGTTTTGACCCATCTGAAACTCTACCATAAATGAAAACATTAGGAGGATATACTCTCTTTAACAGTAATATTACTTATACGACTTTGGCGCCATGTAAATCCAAATCAGAATCAATTAATTTTCTTTTTGGCACAAATCATACTTAACCAATTATAACGACATTAATGTCGGTCACATTATATTCACGGACGATTCGCACCTGCTCGATTGCATATTTTCTTGTGCTAACTTTTAGTCTTTTCAACAAAAATAACCATCATATAGTACCTTCATTGGTAAATTCTGATTGGTTTAGAACCAAATGCTCATACGCCACTGCCAAGTGCCGACTTAAATTTGGATATGGAAGTTAAAAACATGGTTGTGAACCGTGGTCCTTGTGATCTCACCAAAAATATATTTGAATTCGGTTTTCTACAATAACAAAGTTATAATTGCTTTTTACATTTTAACCACTCCCATTTGATAGTTAAGATGGTACAACATTTTAGATTCAATAAAAAAACATGGTGAGTGGGTTACTCGACAACTGTATATCCTGGAAGATTATAGTCGAATGGTAAAAATTCGAATTATTCCCTAATTCTCAAAAAAACAAAATCTACTCTCCAATTTTTTTTGTTCCTATTCATACTGGATTAGTATGGAAGAAAATTATTATGTCGACGATCGACAAATAGCAAATATAATTACTTAATTAGCCCGGTTAGGTAATTCATTTACTTTGTATATACCATTGTGTTTGCCTATTGAGGGTTGTATGTCTCTAAATTTGATAAACAATTAAAAATACATTATTTAATTGGAATAGATATTGTTAGTTTGCGTATTCAGTTAAAATGTTATAAACATATATTTTGGCATAATCTACTATAGTTATGAATTGTGTAACAAACAATCACACTTTTTTTTGTTGTCAACAAGCTCTATATATTAAATCACTTTTGGTCGGTAGAAACATCTTGAAAACGGATACTCTCTACCATCTCGTCGAGATTTACATGGGAAAAGATATGGTTACGTGCTCGTGCCACTTTTGCAAGAGCATCGGCACAGACATTACAAGAACGAGGAATATAAGCTAACTTAAAGTAAATAAAATTATCTAAATTCTGCGAAGTGATCTATCTCAGACTGGAAAGCTGGCCCATCTATCGGATTGTCGGTCATCGTCAATAGGTTTGAACAATCCGCCTGAAATCGAACCCTAAATACACGTTTCTGAATAAGACAATCTATCGCCCAGAGGAGTCCCTCAAACTCTGCAATGTCTACACATATTTCTCAAACTCTGCATGTAGAGCTGAGAGGCTTCTTCGGCATCCCTGCTTGCCGGTGTGTATTTGACTTGATGTGTCAGTGAGGCACCATCCGAGACCGCTAGTGGACCCTTGGTTTGCCCAAGAAGCGTCCACTTGGCATATCATGATGTGTGGATGCTCGGATCGGTTAGTATCTTCAATCTCGGTAGTGTTTCCTTCCTCCCATTCGTCTTCTTCTCTAGCCAAGTCCACGCATCGCCAACTTTCTTCCTCTAACTGGGCTACTTGGAGCGTAATCGCGGCTGATACATTCTTCCTATTGAAGAGTTTGTCGTTCCTAGCCTTCCAAATGAACCAAATGATCTACGGGAATATATCTCTTTGTGGTTTGGGGAGACCCCTTTATTTTGCCCTCCAAAATAGGAAATCCATATTTTGGTATAGGAATGTACTCGGGAAATAACCCGGAAAGGACGGATAGTCCGATAAGGGGTCTATTTCCAAACACATACATTGTCCACCGACCTCACTTTGATTTATTATTTTTGTGGAGGAATAAAATTCAGACATATTTCATTTTTTTTATGACTAAACAGGAAAAAGAGAAATATAGAAAACCAAACTTGGGAGTTAGTCTTTGTGTGTGTGTAGAATGCGAAAGAAAAAAATGAATAATAAGTCAAATTGTATGTATTTATTGATGTTTATAAGATGACAAGAAGCAGACACTCACCTATTGGAATTCAGATTGCGTATTCATCATTTCAATTAACCAACGGGTATATTGTTATTGGATTACTTCATAAATGGTGAACTTTTTCTATTCCTATTTCGAAAAGCTATTCACTATTTATAGATTTACATAATAAAATTGTGATAACGACATCATTGTTTCATTTAATATGTTTTGTCCCGACCATATTTTTTTTTACTATGTTTTGTAAGAGTAAAAATCCAAGCAAAATTTGCAATGTTAACCTCGTTATTTGATTTTCTGTTGAGATTTGCTAAAATAGATGCATTTACTAAATTTCTCTGATCATCAGTTTTATTTATGTTAATTATATAAGAAAAACGAAGAAATTATTAAGTTTGTACTAAATTTCTTTGATCATAAGTGTTGTTTCAAGTTTTTATGTAAAATTAATTATCTTTTTTGTTGTTTTTTTTTTGTCAACCAAACATTAATTATAAAAATGGATTAGTTTGATCACTAGTACACAAAAAAATATAATTAGTAAACTAACAAAAATTAATCCATGTGACACAATTATGTCCATTAGATTTAGGTTAAATGGCTAGAATTTTAATTATAGTTTTTTTTTCGGGTTATTCCACCTAATTTCCCTATATAAAACTCAACATGTTTTGTTTAGAAAAAAATATATTAAATAATGTTTTAATTGGGGTGCAAATACTTTAAACAACATATAAAGTGAAATAGAAGGAATATATCAAGCCCGCTTAAGTATTGTTGTCCAAATTCCATAACAAGTACGTAAGAGCTATTTCTAAATCGTTATAATTGTTTTATTAGTATAATTGATACCAATCTCTTCAAATGTTTAAATTGGGTTCTCGAGGTTTATAAATATGCAAACGGTGGAGTATTTTCAAATGTTTCCAAAAGAGTATCATCAACGTCTTCTACATAATAATAGCATAATCATGTTTACCTTACACCGGTTTACCTTAACAAGTTTCTCTCGTTTCAAAAAGTGTAACGGATGATTTGTTTCAAATCATGACTGTTATCCACCGGATATTCTCACCGCTCCGGGACTTTTTCAGATGTTACACTCCTGTTTTCTTGGCTCAGGCGAGGTGGTTTTTCGAAGTATGCTTAGATATACTTTCGTTCTCGGAATGTACTAGATTGCCTAGAGTATCTAACCACATTACCAGGTTCCTCTGGTTTGTAATCTGGAAATTTTGTCTCCATTCAACCAGACGATTATGGAGATCTCTGTATTTCCATATTTCCTTAAACAAATATTCGGAGATAATTCAGGGATCCTTTCCAAAGATACCTACTCTTAATAACAACGAGGTTTTTAAAACAAATCTATGTCAACAATATCATGGGGAGTCTTTTCAGGGATTTACCTCTCAAAATCAGTGGAAATCATGGATGCCCTAGCTACAAGATTCGCTTATCCAGATGTTAATCATCAACTCTTCACACAAAAATCAGGGATCTATTTTCGTGAATGCAGCAATCAACATTGAGAATTCAATTACCATAGATTTTGACCAACTAGATTGGAATCAAAAAGAGCTGTTTAAGGGATTGTTACGGAACCAAGATTCCTATTTTGTACGGGAGGAAAAGAACTTACCCAAACACGAAATCCAAACTCTTTGTGTTTGCTCCTTTTCTCCAAACATTTTCAAACACTCTTTCTCCAGTGACACTTCAACCACCATGGCTTTCGATGGCAACCGTGGAGCTTCCAAACAAGTGACGAAAAAACTGGAGCCAATCAAGATGCCATCCTTTGACATTAAGAAAATGCTCAAGTCTTTTGAGTTAACCTTGGCGGGACGAGTCCTTAATCCGGAAGCTCAGGCTCATCGGGTCAAAAACTTGGTGACTTTGTTACCATCGGTTTGGAAATGTGAAGGCAGAGTTCGGGGAATTGATGTCGGCAGGGGCAAGTTCCACTTTCGTTTCATCGAGGAAGCGGATATGTTGAATGTTCTGGAGCATCGACCGTACCACTTCGACGGTTGGATGTTTGCTCTAGAACGATGGGTACCATCCTCCAGAGAAGATTTCCCTTCAACAATCTTGTTTTGGATTTCTATCGACGATCTACCACAATGCTATTCCTATGAAGAAGGTGTCAAGGAGATCGGGGAGAGGTTAGGTGAATTGATGAAATGGGATTGGCAAGCTCATCCACCGCGTGTTCAGGTGGCATTGGAAGGGTCAAAACCTCTGGTCAGGGAAAGAGAAATGGACTTCGGAGAAGGCATCATCCTCAAAGTCAACTTCCGATATGAGAAGCTTGAGAAATCGTGTAAGATATGTCAGTGTATCACACACGACCGGTATCATTGTCCGATGTTGCGCTTTGCGAGACATCGACAGTCGCATCGAACTTACGGTGAGGACGTGGACAGGACAGTGGATAGAAGAGGTTTATCTCGCCATCGCATCCACTCAGAAGCCCCTTTGGAAGTGAATCAGCTGCCACGGAATAGAGATAAGGGGAAGAGGGCCAAAGGAATTGCCGTGAGCCTATCCGCAGAGATACCGGCGAAGAAACCCCTTTGCCGTAATCTCCTCACTAAGATCGAGCAATCGAGTTACAAAGGGAAAAATCAGGTGGAGTTTCCGAAAGAATCCACAAGAGAGTGGGTCAAGAAGTGGTTTCCTCAAGTTAGTGTTGGTGATGGATCGAGGATTTCACCGGAACAGATTCGGAAAGCTAGGGCTTCAGGTCTAAATGCTGAAGATGTTGTTACGCAAGCGGAGGTGTCTGATCAGAATAAGAGTAGGATTGAGGAGGAAGGGAAGTCTCCAGATTTTCTTCATCGCCGAGCTTCCTGGTACCGAGAAACGGCGGAGGAAGCGAGAAGGGATGACTCTATTATCAACCAGCACAGACTCTGGAAGCAAGCGGCAAAAGAAGTCCAAGCACAGAACCGAGAGATAGAACTGGAGGCTGAGAAGAAGAAGATGAAACCGACCGACAAAGTGGGGAAGTTGCCGGAGATGTCGTTCGACGACATGATCTCCCAGTTGAAGAGTTTGGCCGAGGATGAGGATCCCATGCCTCAAATGGGCCAATTATGTGTTCCTCCAAAGCCCAATACCAAGAATACAATCCGGTTTAAGAAAGCCTTGGGTGTGAAAAAGAAGGTTCAACAAAGCCCGTTTCGGGGAGCTAAAATTTATAAACAAGCCGCTTTTGCAGTAACTAATTCACTTAGTAACGTTAAGTCTCTTTGTGGAAAGTTACCACCGTCAACTTCGGAGACGGTCCCTACCAGGGGAAAACCGACGAAGGAAATACAAGAACCGGTGGCTGGAGAGAGACCACCGGCAATCGATTAAATGATTCTAAGTTGGAACTGTCAGGGAGTCGGTGGTTTTCTGACAGTTCGTCGTTTGCGCGAGTTTCGTAGGAGACTATTCCCGGGAATAATTTTTCTTATGGAAACGAAGCGCGAGAAGAGTTATTTACAAGAGTTACAATCTGAATTTGGTTATGATTTTCTTTTTACTGTTGACCCTAGTGGTCTTAGTGGAGGTCTAGCTCTTATGGCTTTACCCGAATTTCAAATTCAAGTTCTTTCTTTCAATAAGAATGTTATCGATGTATTGGCTACAATCCACGGTAATAAAGTTTTTATTTCTTTTGTTTACGGAGAACCTATAATTTCTCGCCGAAACACAGTTTGGGATTTTTAAAGCCTGATTGGCTCCAACCGTTCTGGTCCTTGGATGATGACTGGGGATTTTAATGAAATAACCGGTCATCACGAGAAAACAGGGGGACGAGTTAGACCAGAAAATTCATTTTTGGATTTTCGTCTAATGCGGACTAACTGTGGTATGATTGATTTTCCTTACTTGGGGAATCCCCTTTCTTGGGTAGGACGAAGAGGACAACAAGTCATTCGCTGCCGCCTGGACAGAGCAATGGGTAAAGAGGATTGGCATGATCTTTTCACTCATACCAAATCAGAGTATTTGAGATTTATGGGCTCAGATCACAGACTGGTTCTTACGTGGATTACGTCCAGAGATTTCCAGGGAATGAAGAAGTTCAGGTTTGACAAACAGTGGTTATCAAAACCCAATTTTGAGAGCATTATTAAGTAAGGATGGGCGCCAGATGACTCGAACCCTACTTTGGATATCAGTGATCGCATCTCGTTATGCCGAAAACTAATCTCTAGATGGCGTAAGACGGATCAGCAAATCACATGAGAGGCAATCAAAAATCTGAAAGAGGAGTTGGATAGACTCTTGAGTGACGATGCGACAACCTTGGAAAAGGTAGCAGAAGCACAAGAGAAACTACGCATCGCTTTGGCAGATGAGGAAATTTTTTTGGCAACAAAAAAGTAGAGTACTGTGGCTGGTTGCTGGTGATCATAATACTCAATTTTTCCATGCATCCACAAAACAAAGAAGGGCGAGGAACCGGATCATAAGCATTTTAAATTATAACGGAACATGGACGGAAAAAGAAGAGGAAATTGAGCAGATAGCGATTTCCTATTTCGAAGACATTTTTACCTCCGTGGGTATATCAGATTTAGAATCATCCTTAAGGCATATCCCTTGTACAGTTACTCAGGAGATGAATGATAAACTTACTCACCCAATCTCTGCGGCAGAGGTTAAATCAGCAGTTTTTTCAATCCACCCGGAAAAAGCCCCGGGACCTGATGGGATGACTGCTCTTTTCTACCAGAAATTTTGTCATATCTTGGGTCCGCAAGTTATCGCTATGGTCCAAGAATTCATGGCCTCTGGAACTATTGAACGAAGTATGAATGAGGTCAACATCTGTCTTATACCCAAAACTGAACAGCCACGGGAAATGAAGGAATTCCGTCCTATTAGTCTTTGTAATGTCAGTTACAAGATTATTTCAAAAGTCTTATGTCAACGACTTAAAAGGCTTCTTCCGCGACTAGTCTCTGAGACTCAATCAGCTTTTATATCAGGGAGGGTGATATCGGATAATATCTTAGTAGCTCAAGAGGCTTTCCATGCTTTGGTCACCAAGGCAAAATGTCGCAAAGAATTTATGGCGGTTAAGACGGACATGAGTAAAGCATATGACCGTATTGAGTGGGGTTTCTTAGAAGGGCTTCTACGGAAAATGGGATTCTCAGAAAAATGGATATCATGGATTATGCCTTGTGTGAACTAAGTATCATACCACCTTCTACTTAATGGAGACCCCCGTGATTCAATTACACCCACCAGGTGATTACAGCAGGGAGACCCTCTATCACCGTATTTATTTATTTTCTGCACAGAAGTCTTAATTTCCAATCTCAAGGCGGCAGAATCTGCAGGTCTTCTTACAGGTCTCAAGGTAGCCTATACTAGCCCACCAGTGTCCCATCTCTTGTTTGCAGATGACAGTTTGTTCTTCTGTAAAGCAAACGTTGACCAGTGTGACAAGATTTTACAAATTCTCACGCAATATGGAAGTGCCTCAGGCCAACGAATTAACTTTGAAAAATCTGCTATTACCTTTGGCAAATATGTTCCCGCAGAATCTCGGTTGACCATCCATCAACGCCTAGGGATTTCGAACGAAGGAGGCTCCGGCAAGTACCTAGGTTTACCGGAATAATTACAAGGGTCAAAAACTCAAATATTTGCCTATATCCATGATCGGCTTAATAGTCGGATCAATGGTTGGTCTGCGAAATTCTTATCAAAAGGTGGTAAAGAAGTATTGATTAAATCGGTGGCACAAGCCATCCCAACATATGTGATGTCAACTTTTCTCCTTCCTAAAGGCTTATGCAGGAAGTTAGCCAGTGCAGTCTCCCAATTTTGGTGGCGATCTAAGCCCCACTCAAAGGGATTGCACTAGGTTGCATTGTCAAAACTCTGTCTACCTAAGAATCAGGGCGGTATCGGATTTAAGTCTTTAGTAGAGTTTAATCAGGCCCTCTTAGCTAAGCAGATGTGGAGATTACACCAATATCCAAACTCCCTAGCGGCGAGGGTCCTAAAGGGACGCTATTTTCGATATATGCACCCTTTTTATGCCCCAAAATCTAACCGCCCATCCTACGGGTGGAGAAGTGTATGGTCTTCCAAGAAATTGGTACTTCAGGGAGCCCGAAAACTTATAGGTAATGGGTACGATACGGCAGTTTGGGAGGACAATTGGATACATGATACGAACCCCAAACCGGCAATTAAACGGAGCAACTTAGTCAATCCTCAGCTTCGAGTGTCACACCTCATCCACCAACATAGGCGTAAGTGGAATACTCATGCAATAAGAGCTAACGTACACCCCCAAGATGTCTCAAAAATCATGAGGCTAGCCACAAGAACGTCTGAGGACTTTTTTTGTTGGCATTATACCAAATATGGACTTTACTCAGTCCGATCGGGTTATGATCAGGCCAGGATACATAAGGATGCGAAAACACAATTTTTGCTCCAATTACCGTCTGATAATCCACTCAAGGCCCATACTTGGAAACTCCAAGCCCTAACAAATTACGTCATTTCATCTGGCAATGTCTATCGGGGGCGGTGGCAGTAAACGAGAGACTCAAGTTCAGACATATCAGGGAGTGTGCATCCTGCCCTAGATGTACGGACCCAGTTGAGTCTATTAATCATGCGGTTTTTACGTGCTCTACAGCAAAGGAAGTTTGGAACCTATCTGGCCTCCCGACGGAAGGCCAACCCTTTCCGTCAGATAGCCTGCGCTCTAACTAGGATTTCCTCTTCTGGCGTATCCCTCGATCCAGGGCCACAGACGAAGTTTCTCATACTTTCCCTTGGATCATATGGTATATCTGGAAAGCACGGAATGACAAACTTTTTAATGCGGTGAGCCGTGAGGCTGCGGCGACTCTAGCAATGGCTTCAAAAGAAGCAAAAGAATGGATTAAGGCAAACACCTCAGACCAAGTACTAACCGTCCAACCCCCTCCAGTATCGACCTTGCCTTCATCCAACTTCACGTGTTTCGTCGATGGATCAT
This sequence comes from Draba incana, assembly GCA_963576765.1. NCBI lineage: Eukaryota > Viridiplantae > Streptophyta > Magnoliopsida > Brassicales > Brassicaceae > Draba > Draba incana. The sequence goes on along the minus strand of OY755215.1, from coordinate 31,066,539 downwards.
GGAAGAGAGAGGATAGTACGAGTGGTGTGGGTTGGGTTTTGCAGCTACAGGATGGGACAACAAACCTGATAGGACTTCAAGGAAACAATCGGAGTCTCTCCCCTCTACATTCTGAGATGCATGGTCTGCTGTGGGCCATGCATTCTTTGATTAGAAAACAACGTTTCTGCTCAACATTCGTCACAGACTCAAGGGATCTGTTGAAGATGGTGGAGACGCCACTTGAGTGGCCCGGTTTTGTACCAGAGTTACGTGAATTGGCACTCCTTCGGGAATCTTTCCCAGAATTCGAGCTCATCTACCGGCAACGTGAGAATAATACGAGAGCGGATTTGCTAGCAAGGAATGCACGCACGAGAAATGAAATTTTTTCTTTTATTAGCACTTCTGTCCCCTATTGGTTTGCTGATACTGAAAATGTATTTGCTTAACTAGGAGTGAAGTGTGATTCTGTGACAAAAAAAAAAAAAAAAAAAAAAAAAACATAATAATAGCATAATCAATTACCAAGTAAAAGCGAAACCACTATAACAAGTTAATAGCATTGGCATTTGCTTCAAAATTATGTAACCAATTACGTGCACAAATCTAAGTGTGAACATTCGAAGGGAGTATGTGACTTTTTTAGTAAGTAATTATGATATTTTCATAGTTTTTGTTTTGAATGTATTGAAGTTAAACCCGCCATAACCCATAGTACTAATTTTTGGCGTAGAAATATAACCCCCTCTATAGCAAAGGGGGTTAAACCGGCCTACGGAATTCAAAACACCCCTATTGTAATCTTTTTCGTTTTGATAATTGATAAAATTTACAATATTTACGTGTTGAATGGTATCAATTGTGTCCATAAGTTATTAGATGTAGGAATTAAGTTATTAGATGTAGGAATTAAGTTGTAGCTTAATATATTGATCGTTCATAGCTCTCTTGGTAGATACCAAAACTACAGAGCTTAAAGATACTCTACCCGTAACAGCAGAGATTTTCACCGGTTTTAACACCGGATTCCTATCATCTCTCATAGAGGGAAGAAAGAGACGTATGAATTTGTCCTCAGAAGAGGTAAAATATGCACACGGTATTAACATCCTATCACGGTTCCACTGATTTTCTAACCACATTAATCCAGCAATCTCAAACCTAGACATGAGTCCTAAAACACATCTAAATCTAAAGCTGCTTACTCGAATGGCTAAAATATTTGAAGGAAGATATAGTGAATCAGACCTGTAAAAGATTGTTAAGTTTGCAGGGTTTTTAAAGAACCCATAAAACTTTTGATATCTCCCCAAGGAGTAGATGCTGCCGTGCTTTGGCGACGGCCATTGTTGATCTTCTGGTGGGCTTTTCAACGAGTGGGCCAGGATTTGACATTGTCTACACGAGCTGGGCCAAGTCCAGCTGTATCGGCCCATTAAGCCCATCTTCTCATGGTTGAGCAGACGGTGGAAACTACTAACGGAGCAACAGAGAACTCCGGCCAACACTCCCCGGCTCACAATGTCTTCTGCTTCCGCCTCCCTAGAGATCTTCATGGGAGAACCGGCGGTTGAAACTCGCTCCAGGCTCGATTTGGAGGAGAGATATTTTAACGAGCACATTAACAACCTCACCGGATCCAGAGAACTCACCGGGAGGTAGGGTTTCACCGATTGACCAGCCACGTCAATCATCATTGATAGCTTTGGATAGATGGGAGAGCGATCTCGCTCTAACTCAGACCGCTTGAACGCATGCAGAAGCAGAGCCTTTGGCAACAGTGGATCTGGTTCGGCGGTGAGTAACGGCGGCCCGGTGAAACAAGAACTTGAAACAGACATAGCGAGAACTAAAAGAGAAGCAAGAGCAGTCGATAACGCGAGAGGGAAGAGGAGGGTAACGCCGACGAGAAACGCCTCGCCGGCGTCGGTGAGCGGAGGAATCGAGATTTTCTTCAGAATCGCCAAATAGAGAGCCGCGCGTGAGATTCACGTGTATGAGTTCCTTATGTTTGTTTAACTATATAATTGGTAATATATATTGGGATTTTTATTAATTAATTAGAAAAACAAAGTATGATAAAATGATAGAAAATGACAACTTTTGACGAAAAATAAAATAATGATTTCGAATAAAATTTGACTTGATTTTTAAATAAATTTAAACTATATGGAAAACAAATGAAAATCATTTCATTAATCATTAGAGTTAAAAATACATATGATTATTTATATATAATGAAAAATTAAAATACAAAATACCGAAACACAATTTCCGGATTTTCGCCTTGTGAATTTACAATTTTCACAACTTTTTTTCACATAACAACAACAAAAGGTTGATTAATAACAAAGGAATTATCGTACATTAAGCCCATTCACCTTCTCTAAGTCATCTTCTCACACTTCTTCTTCTCTGCTTTTGCATTCTTAGGTTCAATCAAAGATTCAAACAATCAATCACCAATAAACAATTACCAATTACAATACCACACTATGTTTATGATTTCAACAAAAACGAAAAGGAGATGTGATGTTATGAATACTAGAATGTGTTGATATAATACAACACTACCATTCATATCAGTATGAAAACAGCAAATCTGATGACTCCTTTCTAATTTGTAATATCCAATATCTTCAATTAAAATAAGCTGCAAAACGACTAAACCAAAGGTAAACAAATGAAGTAGAATAAACATGTTAGGGGAAAAACACAAAACAAAGATTAAAAAGCCTCCAGATCTTATAAAGACATGATTTTTATGTCAAAAATCAATCACTAATGGCACAACGCAATAGTTTTCTCCAAAACCAATGACTCTTTAAAACACCATCACCATTGCTGCAATCATCAATGTATATATGTGTGTGTGTATATATATATAGAGAGAGAGAGATATGCAGCAATGGAGATGATAAGAGCATCAGCTAGAAACAACCAAGCAGCACCACTTAAACTCATAAGAGTCAATAATCATCACAAGGCTTTACAATACCATTATCAAAAACACAACAAAGTTTAAAGATTTGAAATAAAATGCACAAAAAGCCCTCAGTAATCACAAAATCTGTCATTTGTGGCGCATCAAATCTCCGGTTATCAAAATTGAACCAATAGTTACCATTACAGTAAAGAAGCAGCAGCAGAAGCAACAGTAACAAACAGAGGAAGAAGAAGAAGAAGAAGAAGAAGACAACAAAGAGTTGTGATGATGATGAAGATGATGATGATGAGCTGCAATGGTAACTACAAGTAACAAAACTTTGAAACCAGAGGGCACCATTCAGATTTAGATAGAGTTTCTTTCACATCAATGGGCAAAAAATAAGAAAAAAACACCTAAAATTGAATCTTTTTACCCAAAACCCTTAATTGGCAGATACATAGGAAAAAACCCTAAAAGTTGAATCTTTTTACCAAAACCCAAAACTTTTATCACCAATGAGAAAATACATAAGAAAACCCCTAAAAATTGAAACTTTTTCTACCAGATCTAATCAAGCAAAACCTAAAAAAGCCCTAAAATCGAATCATACCAAATTAAAACTTTATTGTTTAAAAGCCCTCAGATCTCATAGCTATATAAATGATCATTCACGGCTTGCAAGTAAATGGGGTCAAATCCAGCAATAAACCCTAAAAGCCAAAAACCACAACAGATTCGCATCCGTCGCACGTGTGTGGAAGTTTAAGATGAATGTGATGTGCGCGTGTGAATGTTCGCCGGCGACGAATCGGAGGTGTTTAATGGCTTTAAGGGAAAAACAACAACAATATTGCCGGAGATTATCCAGATACAACCGCTCAATTGCTTGTTTTATGCATCATTGGGCAAATAAATAAATAAAACAAATAAATTGGAATAAAACGTTATCAAAGAGATCGGATTCTAAGCATGAAACTAACCTAGAACTAAATTATGAACACAAAACTAATAAATCTAATAATCGGCGAGAAGAAAGTGTGGAGACGATATAAAAAAGATGGGATTAGGGCTTCAGGTCACGCAATGACGGTTATACCCTTTGTAAGATATACGTTATTGGGCTCTGAGGGTAAATCCATAACGATAAGCCCTTTGTGGTTTTGGGTTTTATTTTTATAAACGTCTAAATTCATTTTTTTTTCTTCATCCGCACGTCACTAGTGAATAAGTAGATTTAGGTGATGATCTTAATCAAAAATTTGAAATAGCTTAATTTTTTTTTTTTTATCTTACTTTTATTCAACATCTCTTATGTTTAAATTGTCGATGATATTCAACATTTGAATCATTGCATCTTCGTAGACGTGATATTCTCGGATTTCATATATGTAATCAGTGCTTAGGAAGAGGCGCTACGAGTTTTGATTCATTTAGGTTTTTCTTTATTTTGTCACATTGGGAAGTATATGTTCAAAGAATTTATATACTAGGAGTGGATATTGTATTGTGTGTAAGGAAATCCAAGCAAGTGTTTATTCAAGCTCAAAAGAGTTTAATCAAAGAGATAAGATAAATTATGTAATAGTTATTAGAGCTATATTAATGCAAAAAAAAATTAAAAGGAATGAAATAGCTTAAGATTGTCACCAAGATTAGTAAGATTTTGATTCTATCATAATATGGAAAAGAAGGAAATTGATTTCCAATTCTCAATTTTTTTTTTTTCCTTTTGAAATTTTCCAAATCTCAAAGTTACAATCTAAGATAACATAAGAGGTATATTAAAACTCAAATAATTGCTAAGCCTAGTTACATAAATCAAAGTTTTGGACTTGTATTGGGTTTGTATTGTGTCAAACCTTTTAGACTTTAATATTGTTCGTCCAAGCAACTCGTATAATGAAAATTATTATGCAAAACGCTGAAAACAAGATCAACCATTTGAAATGGTAAATTTTGACAACTATGATTAATAAACTACGAGAGTAATCACAAACATTTTGGTGGTGAGATTTAGGTGCTATAGCACTATTGCAACTGGCAAATATTTAAACACTCATACTTAATCAATTTGAAGTTCTATATAACGTGAACAAAAAAATGAAATTAAAATCGTAACGAATGTTACTATTCAAAAGCGGCAACTAGAAATGAGCCATAACGACCCTTTTAAAGACATGTTTGATGGCCCTTCAAAGATACTTTTGGTCTTTTGGATAAACAAGATGGGATGAAATTATACTTTTTTAATATCGATTAGTTCACAATTACATAACTTGGTTAATTAAACTACAACTATCGTCGTTAGGTCAATTCTTATTTTAATTTTCTTCGCAAAAAATCCACTTATAGTGGTTGCATTGTTGTTTGATTGGTCCACACCTCCAAATAACCCCACCAGTATACAAATAACAAGTTTGTCGAAACGTTTATAAATTTTTTAGCCAAAAAAAATACACTATTGAAAAACTTCAACGAAAATGTTTTTTTTTTTTTTGAAAGGAACTTCAACGAAAATGTTTCATTATGAAAATTTTTAAAATAATGCGCTAACGTGGGGTCTCTCTCTACTTGATGGACTCTTGACACCATATTCACACACGATTGGTTCTTTAGACTTTACAATTGTAAATGATTATAATACATTAGTTTGACGAAAAAGATGGACTAATATCATCAACTTCGACTAATATAGTTAAAAAATTAATCGAAGGATGTTTTAGTGGGTCCAAGATAAAGAAGGAGGAGCAGGTTCTTATTTGGGGCTTCCAAAATGTTTTAGTGGGTCCAAGATAGAAATGCTAAGCTTTATCCAGGAGAGAATGAAAACAAAAATGTCAGGATGGTTTGCTAGAATTTTGCCAGGTAAGGAGATTTTGTTGAAATCGGTGGCTATGGCTCTTCCGGTGTATGCCATGTCTTGCTTCAAGTTGCCGAAATCTACTTGTACTACCATTACAAGTGCAATGTCAGATTTCTAGTGGAACTCTCAAGAAGAAAAGAAGAAGATTCATTGGGTAAGTTGGGAGAAGATGTGTCTTGCAAAGGAACAAGGAGGTCTAGGTCTCAAGGATCTACAAAAATTTAACCAGGCCCTTCTAGCTAAGCAGGCTTGGAAAATATTGCAAGAACCGGAGAGTTTGATTGCACGGTTCTTAAAGAGTAGATATTTTGACCAAAGTTCCTTCCTATTGGTTGTTGAAGGTAAGAGACCTTCCTTTGGATGGAAAAGCATTCTGTTTGGTAGAGAATTGTTATCCTTGGGAATAAAGAAAAAGATTAGAAATGGAGAATCAATTTTTGTGTGGTCGGAGTTATGGATTGAGGGGGATGTTATGAGAGCCCCTTTGATGAAAAATCTCATAATTGATCTCAACTTGAAGGTCAAAGATATGATTGACCCTGGTTCTAGAAGGTGGAATTTGAGAGTTTTGAATGATCTGTTTTACCAAGAAGATATAGAAAGGATAAAGAGAATGAAGCCAGTAGTATGGAGAGATGATTACTGGATATGGAAGCACAATAGATCTGGAAGGTATACGGTAAAGTCTGGTTATTGGGCCATAAACAATTTAAATCATGCTGAGTGTATCAGGATAGCAGAGACGCATCGTCCATTAATCAAAACTAGTCCCAAGATCAAAGTTTTCCTTTGGAAAGCTTGAAGTGAGGCTTTGCCGGTTGTTGAGTTGATTAATAAGAAAGGAATGAACATTGATTCTAGATGCCAAAGGTGTGGAGGGGAAGGGGAATCTATAAATCATGTCTTGTTCTCTTGTGATCTAGCAAGACAGGTTTGGGCTCTTTCTCATCTCCCTTCTCCTCACTTGGGTTTTCATTGTTCTTCTATATACCAAAATTTCTCCTTCTGTCTAAGATCCTATAAAGATTTGAATATTCTAGTTGGCATTAGACAGTTAATCCCTTGGGTGTTATGGTATATATGGAAAAACCGAAATGGATTTCTTTTTGAAGGAAAAATGTTCACGGCAGTGGAAGTGATCATCAAAGCTCAAGAAGAAAGAGAGCAATGGACTGTGGCACAGGTCAGTGGAGTTATTGTGGATCAGGAGGATGATTTTGTGTTGAAAAAATCTCCTAGAAGATGGTCAAAACCTCCCGTTTTTTGGTCTAAGTGTAATGTTGGGTTCTCTTGGTCAAAGACAAAGAATATGGTTGGGGGTTCTTGGGTGCTTAGAGATGAGAATGGAAAGGTTAGGCTGCACAGTAGAAGGTGTTTTGCGGGTGTAAGTGATAAAGAGAAGGCAAAATTATTGGTAATGCTATGGGCAGCAGAGTGTATGGCTTTTCATGGTGTTAACAAAGTGATTTTTGCTTTGGAATTTCCAGAATTAGTGGGTGTAGCGTCAAGACCAAAAGCGTGGCCATCTTTTGCTTATCAAGCTGGGGAAATCGAGTTGGTTATGCGAAGGTTAAAGGATTGAAAAGTGGTGTTAGAAACAAAGGAAGCAAACAAAGGAGCGTCTCTCATTGCCATTAGTGTAACTAAGGAAGACCGGTTTCAGTCCTATGTTGCGAGTGGGTATCCCGAGTGGTTACATGATCTTTTCATTGATGAGAGTGTTTAATCCTTTGTGTTGAGGTTTTCTTCCTTTTTTTGGGGCATTTAGTTAGCAATGCCAAGATCCTTATGGATCTAGTTGTATAGAATTCACGAATGAGTGATCAACTAATCTTTTGAAACTATGAAGGAATTGTATAGATCTGGTTTTTTAACCCTCTGGAATCAATATATGACTATTTTAGATGAAAAAAAAAAAAATCTCATAGACACTAGACAACTATTGAAAATCTCTCTTTCACATACGAGAGAGAGAGAGAAAGAGTCTTTTAGATCATTTCGATGTTCTTTCTAACGAGAAGTCGTGTCGGTCCGTACATACCACCATGGGAACGCAATCACAGACGTTGTGCCATCTAAACCTTCCCAACAAGAACTACTTGCCGTTTTTTAATCTGCTTCAGATGTCAAAATCGTCAAGCAGTGTGTGCTCACTTCTCTCTTTCTGTCATTTGCACTTCTCTCTCTCTTTTGCTTTTCTTAACATAATTTCATGTTTCACGTAAAATTTGAATGTCCATTTTTTTTTTCTTATTAATAATCATACTTGTTCATCAAACGTAAAATCAGAGATACATCTCTTAATAAGCAAATGCTGGTTTATGATTTCTAGTTATTGAGTTTTAACCATTATATAAACATTTAAATCAAAACCAAACTCTGATTATGATAAACTTAATGGTTGCACCAATAAACAACAACATAGACAAATCTAATTATGAGATTCTCGGTGAAAATAAACCACCACAAATTACAAGAATCTCTTAGAAGCATACAAATCCAGATGTAAAAACATTACATACAAAGCTGTTTTTTTCCTTCTTGAATTTGATAATCATTCGCAGGCGAGTTTCGTATCGAAACTGCTCAAACAGATTGCGAAAGCTTGAAACGCAGAAAGCGGATATCGGAAATCCATCGTAAACATATCCTTTCCCACTTTCCCAAACTGCAATATAATCTTATCCGGTCCATCGGTCTGAACCGGTGGCTGAGTCTGAACCGTTGGCTGAGTAAGACTCATCGGTTGAGTCTGAGGTCGAGGCTGCGGTTGCGGCTGATGCTGAATCGTAGGTTGGTTAGCGGCAATAAGCTGAAAGTTCTTAACCGATGCAACGGTTACACGTCCCCTGAAATTTAAACACCAGCATTGAAGCTGCTCGTGCCACCTTGGCGGCTTGTTTTTAAGCACAAGAGGCGGCGTAATCCGCTCTTTCCCTTCTTCCGTTACAGCTTCTTCATCCTCGCCTAATGGACCGAGAATGTCGGAAAACCGAGCGCTGCTGAAGTCATTCGAGTAATCGCAAGTGATTTTCCTCGAGGACGAGGACGTTATGCTACGGAACGATTCGTCGAGAATCGATCGCGGGACAATCATTTCGGGCTGTCCAGGCACGGTTCCACCTTCACTAAGGGAAGAAGCGGGAATAGAGTCCATCGCGCAGTGCATTCTCCTCGGACCGCGGGTCCCGAGAACGTTTAGCTCGTAAGACACTTGCGAAATTTTGTAGCTACCGCTCGGGGGTTTGGGAGATACTCTCTTTGAGTAAAATCTGCGGCTAAGGCCTAACGGTTGGACCGGTCGAGAGAGTTTGTTGTTGTATGGAGGCTGTGTGTCGTATATTACGAACTTCGTCCCGAGAAAATTAGACCTGCAATAAAAAGAGAGGAGACGATCACGCATAAGCCGGGAAGTTCTGCGTTAAAATGCGTTATAAAAGAGAACTGTTTTACCTAATCTTTCCAATGTAGGTGTCGCTCGATCTCGAAATCGTGTCAGCGTGCATAGAGATCACGTACTCGGTGTATGTAGTTCTCCTTATACGTTTCGCGGAAAGAAGGAACTTTCCGTTCTCAACCAACAAAGCTGAAAATAGTAACAATACCAATGTGAGGCTAAAAAACGAAACATTTCGGAAAAAATTAGAGAAAACGAAGCGTTACCGGGACTGAGACAAAGGTATAAATGGTACGTCAAGTTAGATTTATCCCTTTTGATAAAACATTGCATTGTTGCATCTCTTGGTCCAGGCTACAAAACCCGAAAAGTTTAAATTAACCGAAATCGTAATACTACTAACCGAAACTATGAGACATTAGAAAGAAACCGAAAATCGAACCTGTTTTAGCGAAACAGGAAACGTGATTTTACCCGAAAGCTCGGGACTTTGAACGATATCTTTGCACATATCTTTCCATGACCTACAAACAGAAGCACAAGCAACCACATGTCTCCGAGCAGGCCAAACGCTTTCGCTTTCTTCGAGTCTTTTGATCACATCGCGTAAAAGCTCTGGAGGAAGATTCGCCCACGGGGTTTCTTGAATCAGTACTAATGGTTGTTCCTCCTGGTGACAATCTTGAACCGAACCACGAGACTTCCCGACTTCTTTGTGCAAGTTACTTAACTTAAAGTCGAAACTACGCCTCGATAAACTTCCTATACTGTCTCTCACGTCACGAACTATGCTTCGGAACGACATTTTTCTTCCGAGGTTTGTTCTGTAACACACACAAAAGTAGAGTTTTTGATTCAAATTCTGAATGATACTTAATAACAAAGCAATGACACAGAGAAGAGATAAAGCAAAAGGAACAATTTGAGAGAAGTAAAGAAGATTCTCTTATCAAATGGACCAAAAGCAAAAAACATAACAAGCTTCTATAAATATTTGAGATTTTTGTAATAAAGAGATAAAAAGAACATAACAAACTTCAAAATTGAAACTAATTTCAAAATGAAGAATCTTGGAAGTTAGTAAAAGCAAAAGGAAACAAAAAACAGAACATACTCTGCTCCCAAGAACAAAGTTTGATTGAATGGTCCCTAATAAATAGAGATCTGATTCCAAAGTATAAACCTTCTTAAGTGTTCTTTAGATTCAATTTTGAGACAACGAAAAAAAAGAAGATAAGTCTTTAAAATAAAAAATAAAAGGAATCTTTAGAGCAAGTGGACACAAAGACTCTTTGATTCCAGATCTTACCTAACAAAATTTATTAAACTGATTCGTAAGAAACTAGATCTAAAAAAAATTCAAAATTTACTCAGTGAAATCAAACATAGAGCATAGATCTGTAATAATTCCTCAAGTGTTTCTCAGATTCAATCCCTTCAAAGAAAACCCAGAAATCAAAAATCAAAACTTGAGACTTTTCTCAAACACACAGAATCAAAATTGGGGCAAAGACTTACAAAGTTTCTGACTTTGGTTTCTTGTGTGTGTTTCCTCGTCTTCTCCGTTTGAATCTTTGTTAGGGGTTTTTTGTCTCTGTGTCTGACTTTCTCTCTCTAGAATTTTGTTTGTGTTGGAAACCAACTACGTTACCTTGGCTACACGAACTCGAACACGAACACATCTCTCGATTTTTTTCACCATTTTTATATCTAATAAAATACTATAGTTAAGGAATACTTCTGACTGGAATACTCTCTGCTTGTGGAAGATATTTTAATTAATAACACCTGCTTTTTAAAAAAAATTTAATTAGGTGAAAAATATATCCACTGACCAAATAAAAATATATATTCTGCAAGTTGTTTTTAAGTCGTTGACCTCTTCCCTTCTCATCACATTTCTTGGAAACTTCTTGAAAAATAAATATTTTTGTAGATTTTTTCACATGGTAAAACTAATATTTCTAAACTTGCAAGTTATTTTTGATGTTGACACGAAAAATTATAATATATATACATTTTTATATCAACTTTGGTAGAAATGTTTTTCTTGTGATTATTCGATTTTTTTTCTCCAAAACACTTTTTAGATTAAATGAAAATCAAAAGTTATAGCCAATATTTAGTATACGAATTAATTAAAACGTTTATTATCGATTACCATAGTCTAACGTTTACTGAAAATAAAAACAAGATCCCTATTACACATAGCTGTTAAATGTATGAACCGTATGTGATTGTTTATCTACCTAAAATAGAAGAATGTATACATAATTGAATTGATCTCTACTGTCTTATTCAAAAAATCTCTTAAAAGTGTGTTTGGCTGCATTCACTACTGCTAATCTATGGTGTGAAAGGACAAGTCTCAAAACTCAAACAAAGCAATTTTATCCTTTTGTAGCAAAATGATATCCCTTTGATTGGACTTCACTTTATACTATTAAAATTCCACTATTATTGGTTATCGTCTATTTATTCGACCGTCTAATTATTTGCCACCATTATTCACTTTCCATGACGGAAATAGGAGTGCTAATTGATATGTAGAAAAAAAGAGAGGAAATCTTGATTACGTAAGAATGAGATAGATGTGGATAAGGTAAAAAAAATGCTATTTATTCTTCAAATTTTGAACGGCTAAGATTGATCAATCCGTGATGAGATTAGTTGAGCTACACACTCCAAAAAGTTTGGCTTATGAATGAAATGAAAATTTCTTCTTCACACAACATGCCGTGTGAAAATACCTATTATACTCCTAATGATTTAACTACCATTCTTATTTTTTTGGTCGATTCTCTTTAGGGCTATTGGATTATTTTTGAGTTGTCCAAATCAACATCAAAATAAAATCTAAGTTGAACTACAATCGATTTTAACTGTCCGACTAATCTTGAGGATAGACAAATGAAAAGACATTTTGACCAAAATATATGAAGTTTAACGTGTTTCACAAGAATCGAATGATACACCATCAATTTAAACTTATTCACTTCACAAGTAGTTTTGTTTCATGAAAATATTCATATTTCTTTCTCAAAAAAAAAAAAAAGATATTCAAATTCAAGAAAAAATGAATTTAAGTCTTCTCTCGAATTGTGGAGTCTTTTTTCTTTTCTATGTTTTATAAGAGTCATTGAGCGTTGGAGATATATAACAAACATACGCAATAAACTATCTGAATTTGTTTTGTCAACTATAATATCTGCTTCTTTTATTTTTTAGTAAACCAAGAAGCACATACGAAAAAGATGTGTGCATTTTATTATATACTCTCTCCGTTTCATATTAGTTATCGTTTTAGAGTTAAATTTTTGTTTCATATTAGTTGTCGTTTCTTATTTTCAATGCATATTTATTACTTTTTTCCATTTATATCCCTACTATTTTAGCTTATTAATTACTTATTTCAAACAAAAAATTGTATTATTTACGGGTAAAACAAAAATTTAATTATTTTCTTAATTTGTGTAAAATAACCTTAAACGACAAGTAATTTGAAACGGAGGGAGTATGTTTCTTTATGAAATAGTATTGTTTTATTTTTATCTCGAATCAATGCTTATGAACGATTTGCAAGCTAGAAACAAGTAATTCTGATTCGAGATACTAAAAGACGACAAAAAGAATAAATTTTGTAGATGTATGTTATTTGTTGGATAACAAAAAGGGTGTTAAACAATTTTTTTTTTTCGACGTGATTTATAACAAAAACACCATTTATACTTTGTCATATTAGAAAATTAAAATTCTAACAGATCATAAAAAAATTAGGGAGAGACGTAGAGAGAGGAACATAGAGATGGATAGACAGTGAGAGGTAGAAAGATAGTGAGAGAAAGAGACGGAGGTACATAGAGGGGGGTTATTTTTGGAAATGGAGAGAGAGAAGATAGTAGATGTGATATGGGTAAAACTGTATTAGCAAAAATTGCACATTGCTATGGTTATGAGTCTAAATGTGTTCTGAATCTTTGTTGTGGACTTTAATTTTCCTATATTATAATGAAACTGATTTTTGTTGGATAACAAAAGTATGGTAAACAAAAAAATATTTTTATTTTCGACATGATTTATTACAAACACTCTTCAGTGTCAGATTAAAAAATTAAAAATCTAACAAATTTTAGTAAAATAATGGAGAGACAGTGAGAGACGGAGAGAGATGAACAAAGAGTTACAGAGACAGTGAGAAAAAAGACGGAGGTAGAGAGAGGAGTGAGAGAGAGATGGTTACTAATGTTATAATAAAACTGATTTTTGTCTAACAAAGATGGTATACTTAATTTGTTAGATGACAAAAAGTGTGGTAAACGAAAAAGATTTTTATTTTCAACATAATTTATTACAAAGACACTACTGTGTCACATTAAAAAAATTAAAAATCTAACAGATCTTAAAAAGATTATGGAGAGACAGTGAGATATAGCGAGAGACGGAGAGAGAGGAATAGAGAGATGGAGAGACAGTGAGAGATGGAAAGATAGTGAGAGAGAGAAGGAGGTAGAGAGAGGAGTGAGAGAGAGAAAAAGAGGGAGAGAGAGAAGGAGAAGGAGATGGGGAGAAAGAGAGAGAGAGAAGGAGACAGAGAGAGAGAGAGATGAGGGTTATTTTTGGGAGATGGAGAGACAGTGAGAGATAGACGGGAGTGAGAGAGGGGAGTGAGAAAAGTGAGAGAAAAGTGAGAGAGGAGAGAGAGTAGACGTGATAGGGGTAAAAATGTGTTAGCAAAAATTGCACAGTGCTATTGTTATGAGTCTAAATGTGTTTTGAATCTTTGTTGTGGACTCTAATTTCCCTAGATTATAGCAAAAATTATTTATGTCTAACAAAGATGGTAGACTTAATTTTTTGGATAACAAAAAGTGTGGTAAACAAAAAAAAGATTTTTATTTTCGACATGATTTATTACATAAGACACCCTTCATATTGTGTCAGATTAAAAAAATTAAAAATCTAACAAATTTTAAAAAAGATCAGGGAGAGACAGTGAGAGATGGAGAGAGAGGAACATAGAGATGGAGAGACAATGAGAAATGGAAAGACAGTGAGAGATAGACGAACGTAGAGAGAAGAGTGAAAGAGAGAAATGAAGGAGAGAGACGGGAGAGAAAAGGAGACGGAGAGAGAGAGAGAGTGAAGGTTTTTTGGGAGATGGAGAGACAGTGAGAGAGAGACGGGAGAGAGAGAGACGGGAGAGAGAGAGATGGGTGAGAGAGGAGAGAGAAAGAAGAGAGAGAGAGAGTAAACGTGATATGGGTAAAAATATATTAGCAAAAATTGCACAGTTTTATTGTTATGAGTCTAAATGTATTCTGAATCTTTGTTGTGAACTAATTTCTCTATATTATAATGAAACTGATTTTTGTTTTTTCTTTTGGCTCGAAAATGTATTGGACATATATTTTTATAAGGTTACAATCCATGAGATTACATGAACTTATGTAAACTTGCATGTATAACTCATGTTATTATCTCCAAAGCTAATATCTATTTTATTTGTATGTTGTGGTAATTTCAAAAAAAAAAAAAAATTTAGTGTGTCAATTAAAAAAAGCCATCTAAAACATTCATAGAATTTGGAATAACTCTTATATATTACTAGCATAAAGATATTAATATATGTGTGCGACATTATACCATGAGTTACTGAATAATTTTCAAAATTACTGTCCTAATCAAAAACACGCGGATCCTATTATTCTTAATTTTATTACTTTCTGCAAAGGTTATTTCTTCCAAGATCCACAAACTATGCATTAGTCCATATTTATACTTTCTTTCGTACTACACTTAATACTACAAACCGATTCCTACACTTTACAAATACAAATACTATGTTCTTAGCAAATTTTACTCATTCTTACATCTTCTTCTATATACAAATAATACCAACGCTTATAGCCGTACTTTAATGTAAGCAACACCAACAAACAATCAAATTGTTTTTAGCCCACTGTTCCCCCCTAGTTTCAGATAATTGAATAACATAAACTCATAAAGAAAATAGTTTTGCAAGTGCCGCAAAACCAAAATGAAATCCAAGGAAATTGCAAATATTTTGGCAGTTTTGTCAACAACCCATGAAAATGTTGACTATTTGAGATTGATATTATTTAAAGGAAAAATTGGCCAAATAAGCAACTTTTACTAAAGTATTATGTTAAATGAGCAATACACTATTTATAATTGGTAAAATAGGCATGTTTCACTATTACACTAATAAAAACATTTATAATATACTATTCACATATGATGAAGGATACTCTCAGTTCACAGTGGTGGATGGTGAATAAACTATTCACCGTACACACTGTGAATAGTGCCACCGTGAACAGTATCCTGAACAGAGTATTCACCATAAATTGTTAATAGTGATCATCTCGTGATTAGTGTTTGTTGTATACCGTGAATAATGTCCATCGTAAACAATATATCCACCATATGCCATGAATAATATATGTTTTGAATAGTGTCAACCATCCGCTGTGAATATTGTTTGCCATGAACAATATATCCACCATGAATCGTGAATAATGTTTTCGTGACTAGTGTCAACCATCCACCGTGAATAGTATCCACCATGAATTGTAACCGTCCATGAATAGTGTTTGTCATCTACCGTAAATAGTAAATAGTGTCTACCATCCACCGTGAATAGTGTCTACCGTATCCACTATGAATTGTGAATAGTGTATGTCGTAACTGTGAATAATGTCCGACGTGAATAGCATCATCCACCCATCATCCACCATGAATAGAAGCAAATTGCCTATTTTACAAATTATAATAGCGTATTAGCTATTTTTCAAATAATTTTTGAAATATTGTCTATTTTCCTAATTCACCCTTATTTAAATTCTTCAGTGTTTTGTATAGTAGATTTTTGAATTTGATAATGTGTAACACGTACTGATGTACAATATTATCATTCAAAAGAAAGTTCGCAACAAAAAAATAATCTATGGAACAGAAAACTAATCCAAAAAGCATAAGTATATATCCACCGAGCTACTAGTATACATAACATGTTGAATGATTCGTAGTAGCTAGTTAAATACCAACAAAATAGAAACAGAATGTAGTATGAATGAGTCTTAGTCACCTAAGAACTTGTAACTAAAAATAGAATTAGCAGGCATGTCCTCCTCCCCTTCTTTATAGGAAATGATTTCTACTTTCCATAGTTTCATGTTTTATAAGAACCATTTATTCGAATCTCTTATTTAAAGATCTAAAACAAAACGGTAAAAGTATTCTTCATTTCTACAAAAAAAAAAAAATCATTTTATTTTTGACTGAAACTTCTAGAGAAGAATATGAAGATCATTCCATTGATGCTCATTGTCGACCTCATAATTTCGACACCATATCTGGCTACATTCAAAGTTACTCGTGCCGCGAATGTACCTGCAGTACGGCGACCAAAATGCACTCCGCAGATTCCACAATGCATTGCTTTCAATCTATGTTTTAGGATCCTAAGTTCATGCAAGCTGTTAATCGTTTGTTTGAACATTGTACTGATCTTATTCCTAAATGTGAAAAGTAGTAGAGGTGATTATACATATAATTAAATAAAACAATAACAAATATAATAAGCATATTTTAAAGTTTTTTTTTTTAACACTGCATAAATGACCAAATAAAAATATATATTCTGCAAGTTGTTTTTTAGTCGTTGACCTCTTCCCTTCCTTATCACATTTCCTGGAAAAATCTTGATAAATAAATATTTTGTAGATTTTTTCACATGGTAAAATTAATATTTCTTAACTTGCAAGTCATTTTTCAGGAAAAAGTATAATATATATACATTTTTATATCAATTTTGGTAGAAATGTTTTTCTTGAGATTATTTGATTTTTTTTTCACGGCCACACTTCATTATTAATTAAGCAAATACATTATTTGTATCCAAAAACCAATAAGGGACTGAAGTGCTAATGAAAGAAAAAAAGGTATTCCGGGTGCGCGCATTCCTTGCCAGAAAATCCGGTCTCTTATTGCTCTCCTGTTGTCGATAGATGAGGGCAAATTTGGGAAAAGACTCCCGAAGGATTGCCAAATCACGTAATTCCGGCTGGAAACCGGGCCAATCTTGTGGTGATTCCACCATCTTCACCAAGTGAGTTGAATCAGTTACAAAGGTGGAACAATAACGTTGCTTCCGGAGTATACACCGCATGGCCCACACGAGGCCATGTAACTCCGTATGAAGTGGAGAAAAACTCCGCTGATTCCCCTGTAACCCAAGCAAATTTGTCGTGCCATTCGATTTTTTTCTCCAAAACACTTTTTAGATTAAATGAAAATCAAAAGTTATAGCCTATTACACATAACTGTTAAAAGTATGAACCGTATGTGATTGTTTATCTACCTAAAATTAGAAGAATCCCTTATACATTATTAGAAAGGTAATTTCACCTAAAATGTGGCATGGCATCCCTTCAAATGTGACACGGCATCACTTCAAATGTGACATGGCAATAAAAATTAATGGGCCAATTAACAAATCTATTTAACTTGGTGGGCTAATTCATGTTTAACATTCTTTGTATAAAATAAAAAATTAGTGAAAGTTGTAATTATCATATGGAAACTCAAAAAAATTTTATATAGATTCATAAAATCCTTTATACATTATTAAAGTGGTGATTTCACTTAAAATGTGACATGACATTCCTTCAAATATAACATGACATCACTTCAAATGTGATATTGCAATAATGATAAATGTGCCAATTAACAAATCTATTTAAATAGTGGGCTAATCCATATTCTCATTTTCTTTTTAACGTAAAAAAATTTTATAATATTTATTTTCATAATCTTTTGAATTTTTTTTCAAAAATCTTAATTTAAAATATTTTTATTGGAATCATAGAAAATTTAGTATACTTTTCTAATATAAAGGAATATTTTTACCAATATCAATACAACATGGATCCTTATGGTCACTTATCTATATTATTTTTGTATATATCTTTTTGGCAAATTAGCCATTTAACATTGTAGTTACTTTTAAATTTATTTGTTGAAAAAATAGAAAACATGGAAACTATTACACTATCAAGTGAAAGACAAAAATAATTTACTACATATATGCTAACTTATGCATACTCTCAAAACTTAATATAAATTTTCGGATTACATTTTTGTTAAAGATAAAAAAACATTTGGAAAAAAAGAAGAAAAAGTAGAGTACTACTAATTTATGTTGTATAAATTTTTTTATTAATTTTCTTTGTTTAAGAATATTTGGTCATATTGATATTTTAATATTTCGATATTTTATATCAATACATATTTTCACATTCTTAAACAGTAAAATTAAATACAAAATTGTGTACATCTATATTTTATATCAATACATATTTTCACATTCTAAGAGATTACTCAGACATAGTAATGAATAATAAAATCCTAGTATAAAATATCTCTTAGAAAATAAAGCTTAGCCTAAACAATGGCTTAAAACATCTATATAGTGTACAAAAACGTCATGGGCCTAGTTGCAAACATATGAGCTTTCTGCAACAAAAACGGAATTCTTCCAAATCAGATATTCTGGTCACGAAGTTGGTCGTGTCGATCGACAAGGTTAATGTGTCGATCGACAGGCTTGATTTCTTCATGTCGATCAATGTAGCTTCAGTGTCGATCGACACTCTCTTCAAATCTTCACTCCGAACTTGCCACTTTGACTGCTCATTCCATTATGCTCTATAATGCTCCAGTAAACACCAATTAAGTTCCAAACGTCCTTGTACCTAATAATAACACCAAAAGACTCGAAAACACCAAAAGACTCTAGATAAATGACTTATATCATGGTTGAAAACCGGTAAAAAACATGATATATCAACATGTGAAAAGACCTATAATACCCCTAATGATGTAACTACCATTCTTTTTTTTTTATTGTCAATTCTTTTTATTGGATAATTTGGAGTTGTTCGAATCAAGACACATTAATTAGTTTTATTAAATTTATTATTTAGAAAATTGTTTAGTGTAAAAAACTAGACATTTATAATTAAACAAAAAAACGGAGGAATTATTCATTAGAGAAAACTATATACCAGAGTTTTAACCAAAATATTATATATATTAAGTTTAACTTGTTTCAAAAGAACCGATTGATACACTTACAATTTCAACTATTCAATACACAAGTAATTTTCTTTTGTTTTTTTTTTTTTTTTTGAATCGAATGTTAAATTAATTCAAACTAAAAAAAGGTTTTTAAAACAAGTGTATTTTTGTTGAAATCTACACTATTAAAACAATTTAAAAGATGTTGAAATCATCTCAAAGAAAACCAAGTTGCCATGCTACTCTCATGCCGTCGATCTCCCATTTCCCATATGGTCGATAAACGGTTCCGTACTTGTTTATCGATGATTTGGACCAATTGTTTTGATGTTGATGGGGCTGTCTCATGCCTTCTGTTAGTACGTTCTCTCCATATAACGTGGAGTGATGCTTGAAACACATACCTTAGAAGAAAGAGATGGACATGATCGAATGATGTATCCACCAATAACTTCATGATGAGAGACTTCTAGTGGCCGTATATTTGTTTTATCCCAACTTGAATAACAGCTTGTGTTTACAAGTAATTTTGTTTCATATTCAAGAAAAGGTGAATTTTAAAACCTTCTCTCAAATTGTGGAGTTTTTTTTTTGTATGTTTTGTAAGAGTCACTGAGAATTTGAGATATATAACAACTATATTATCTGGCTTTTGTTTTGGTTTTCTAGTAAACCAGGAAAACACATACGAAAAGAAGAAGATCATGGTGACATGCATAGGTGGAGAAAGAGATGTGTTCTTTTTCTTATGTTTGTTTATGAAATATTATTTTATTTATCTCGAATCAATGCTTGTGAACGATTTGCAAGCTAGAAACAACTAATTCTGATTCGAGTTATAAGAAGACGACAAAAAGAATAAATTTCGGAGTATATGTTTATTTGGAAAACGATACGTCGTGCCATGTAAGGCACATCAAAGAAGGTTGACTTTGACCTGAAATGCCTCGAGTGAGGAGGCCTAATTTCATAAGAAATATTCAAAGAAAATCATTGTTATTACTCATTACCACTAAGTTTTCATTATTTCTTGCGAACTTGCAAAAAAATTATACGAACTATAATACTATAAGTTTATAACGTAAATGCCAACAGTGTTGCGTGAACTACTCTCTCAAATTAAAAAATAACTATAGTACTTAAAGTATCGAAATCCACAGGAAATCAGAAATGCAATAAACTTAACACTTTCGAATTATGCTAAGCAGAATAATAAGAATGCAAAAACAGTTAAATAATAAAGCAGTTGAAACGGTTATAAAGATCAATTAAAAGAAAGCTAGGCGCAGGTAAATCGCAAGTGAATCAGAATTACAATAACAGATAAAAGTTAGGAATATGATTTGAAACACAAATATAAAATCAATCAGCTGTCGATGCAGATATTATCTATGTCTAAATCCTAGAAAACCAACTGTAGTTGCGAATCCTATAAATCTAAACAAACAATAAATTCAGGTTCAATTGTTCACAAAATCCTAAACCAAATGTCTTTGCGAAAAGGATTTTTGCTCATCAAAGACTAGTTCAAGCAATTAATAAAACTGTCGTTTCTGTTAATTAACCTAAGATCAGATTTCAGTTCGCGAGGCTAAAATCAGAAATAAACACAAGTCAAGATGAAGAACTTCTAATGATATTATCCTAACAGTTGAATTAAATCTAGCAATTCATCAAACACCTTTGAAAATCCCTAAACCTAACAAGGTAACTACTCAGACATAATCAAAGAAGAAACCATCTTTTTTTATTGAAAGATATCTATTAAACTTAATAAAATAAAGCGTAAACCTAAACAATGGCTGAAAAGAAGTACTTATAGGTTACAAAACCGACATGGACCTAATTACAAACATCTGAGATTTCTGGAACAAAAACTGAAATCTTCTAATTATGGAAATTATGGTCGCTCAAACAGTGGTGTCGAGCGACACCACTATTCTGTCGATCAACATGACCAAATTCATGGTGTCGATCGATGCCATCATCAGTGTCGATCGACACTGCCTTCAAATCTTTAATCCGAACTTGCGACTTTGACTGCTCATTCCAAAATGCTCCATAATGATCCAGTAAACACCAATTAAGCTCCAAGCGTCCTTGTACCTAATAATAAACATAGAAGACTCGAAAACACCAAAAGACTCTATAAAACAGACTTATATCATGGTCTAAAACGGGTAAAAACGATGATATATCATTTCGCGTGTTAGGAACTAAAATGAAAATCCAAGGAAATTGCAAATATTTTGGCAGTTTTGTCAACAACCCATGAAAATGTTGACTACTTCAGACTGATATTATATTTAAATTCTTCAAGTTTTGTCAAGTAAATTTTGGAATTTCATACTGTATAACACTTACACTACAAGAAAACAGGCGGTTTTCTGACGGCCATATCCGTCTGAAATCCGTCGGGATACCCTCTATTCCGACGGATTACAGACGGAATTTGTCCGTCAGTTCTATCGCGTCAGAAAATACAAATCCGTCAGGATCCCGTCTGAGTATCCTGACGGTTGTCTGACGGAATGTGTATCCGTCTGAGTACGTGACAATTCCGTCTGAGTTTGTATTACCGTCGGGAGTCCGTCAGGTATCCGGTGATCGACAGTCCGTCAGGCAACCGTCAGGATACTCAGACGGGATCCTGACGGAATGTGGATCACCGGAATCCGGCCACAAATCCGGTGATCGACATTCCGTCAGGATCCCGTCTGAGTATCCTGACGGTTGTCTAACGGACTGTCGATCACCGAATTTGTGGCCGGATTCCGGTGATCCACATTCCGTCAGTAAACCGTCTGGACACTCTGACGGTATCCTGACGGAATTGAAATAATTTTAAAAAAAAATAAAATAAATAAATTTTATTTATAGATAAATTTATAAATGAAATATATTTAAATTAATAACAAAAAATAAAATTTAAAATCATAATAAAATGAAAATTGTTTTGATACCAAATATAAAGTTTTACATAAAAATTTAAATTGTCCATAAACATTTACAACCCTTGACGACGGAAGAACTCGTTCATCTTTTCCTCCATCCGACGATATTTTTCATCCGCCTCCGCCTTCTCTCTCCGGCGGATTTCCTCCGCCTCCGCCTTCTCTCTCTGGCGGAGGGCCTCCGCCTCCGCCTTCTCTCTCTCGTACCTAGCCTCCAAATCTGTGATCCGGTTGGTCAGGTCGGCGTTTTGTGCTAGCAAACTACTACCACCGTGAAAGGGAACCGACGAAACGGATGAGGAACTCTCTTCGGGGAGGCCGTAGACACGACCTCTGGTCTTAGGGGTAACCTACGAAAAAAATAAATAAATCAATTTCAAAACTTAATCGTATTAAAAGGTATTTTAAATGTGTTTAAAATGGACTCATTTACTAACCGTGTAAGTGAACTCGTTGATCTTCTCGACTGGAACTTCGGTTGAGGGCGGAGTTCCCTCAACGATCGGTTGCGATTGGAGGTACTCCTGCCCGAGCCTCTCCACGGTCTCCACGATTTCCCGAGCAAGCGGATCTTGGATTTCACCAGTCTTTCTGTTGGTGTGGACATCTCTGACGACATCAATATGCGAAGGAAGCACACCGGTCTTCGCATACTGTTATGAAAGTCAAGTATGAAAAATGTTAATTAGAAATTAAAAATTGTTGAAAAATTAAGAATGTTACCATTTGTTGTACACGTGTCGCCTTGCTCGTTGCACCGAGGTTATGGGTCGCCGGTCCCTTCCCCTTCCGGTCGCTCCTCCGGTTACTCGAGTGTGTTTCGGAGGTGGCTTTAGTATCCGGAAGATCCCAATGTGCCACTAGTCCAGCCCATAATACTTCGTTGTTTTTAACAGCGGTAGGCACCTTACGGTACTTCATCCACCCCTCCTTCCACTCGTTCATCTTGTGCCTGTACTGGCTCTTTGCCTTCTTGTCGAATTCACGTCGGACCCGAGAAGTCAGGTGTGGGTTCCACGTAAAATCTTGCTGAAAAAAAACAATAGTCGAATTACTATTGACAATTCGAATGTATTATAAAAGATGAATTTTCAATTTAGAATATCAAATCATACCGCAAATTGCCGAAACCATGTGTCCCGGTCTTCCACCGGCATGTCCTTATAAGTGGGATACGGTTTAGTTATCATGGAATTGATCATTCCGTTGATAGATGTCGAGATACCGTTCTGGGAATATTGGAACCTACACAATATTTTCTTTGATATTTTGTTCACAATTTTATTAACTTAATATAATCCTATAAATTTTGAAAAGTAGTCATTACCAGGTCGTGTTAGGTGGTAATTCGGGATCAAGGCGAGGCAAGACATCCCGACCGGGTTGCGACACAAAGTCCTCAATGCTCATTTGCGTAAGACCTGGGCCACCTGAACCCATAGGAGCAGTCTCGGGGATGTGCGACTGACCCGCAGTCCCACCTCCCCCAGAGGAAAAAGTACCGCCTCCTCTACCCTCACTAAATCGCCCATAATCCCTACGATTTACAAATTTTTTACATAAGTTTTTGATTTTTCCTGACATATTTAAAATTTCTATGTCAATTATAAATTTAAAGGTTTTTGTGCATATAGTTAATTTTTATTGTTTCTTTTTAGATATATATTTAGGAATTTAGGAATTGTGACATATATTATATCATATTATAATTTTGTACATATGTATATTTTTAGATAATTCAAGAATTGGATCATATTATAAATACGTATAAATTCTATAAATTACAAACACTTATTAAAATTGAAATTCAATTCTTTGCCAAAAATAATAAAATTTTAAAAATTTCATAATTTAAAAATCCCTTCCTAATTTCCTCATAACCCCAAAATTCTCATATTTTTATATTTTATCAATAATTTTAACATCCCTAGTTTCATAAAATTACTAATTTGCTTATTATATCCCTAAATTCATAAGGATTCTAATTTCATTTTCTAATTTTTAAATTCATAATTTTAAATTCATAATTTCTAATTTCTAATTTCATAAATTAGATTTCTAATTTCTAAATTTCTAAAATCTAATTTCTAATTTCATAAAATCATAAATTCATAAAATTTCTAATCACTAACATTTCTAATTTCTAAATTCATAAAATCATCAAAAAATTTTAAATCCCTAAATTCATAACATTCCTAATTTCAAATTTTCCCCAATTCAACAATTCATCACAAAATCATCCAAAAATTCACATTGTTCATTTGCAATTTAACAAATTCCTAATTTCCTTTTATTCCCAATTCAACAATTTCCTTTCAAACCCCTAAATTCATAACCATTCCCAATTCCTTATAAAAAATCCGTTGAAATTCTAAAAACGCATAAAAAACTTACATTCTTTCGTTCAATCGGTGAGAGGGACGGCGGAAAATCAGTGGAGAACGGCAGCTTAACGGACGTAGGCGGCGACGGCGTCGGAATCGGCGATTCAAAGTTTGAGAAATCTTTTCTCCGTTCTGTGTCTGCGAAGAAGACGAAGTGTCTGTTCTTATAGAATTATATGACGGAATCCGGACGGTATTGTGACGGATATTAAAAATCCGTCAGGTTTCCGTCAGCAACTCCCGCCGTTTCGATGAGATCGATGCGTTTAGGCGGGAGGAATTAGGGTTTCCGTCAGAATCCCGTCATAAAGTAAAGACGGGATTCTGACGGAAACCGTTTTTTAATTAATTTTTGTTTCTCCGTTCCTAAACTAAAAAAATATATATATAAACCGTCAGAATCCCGTCGTTACGTTATGACGGGTTTCTGACGGATGTTTAATTTTTTTTATTAAATCTTGTTTCTCCGATCCTAAATTAATAAAAAACAAGAACCGTCAGAATACCGTCATAATATACAGACGGGATTCTGACGGTTTAAATAAATTTTTTTTTTTTTTTGTTGATCCGATCGAATCGGATCGGAAAAACAAAAATTAATAAAAAAACATTAACATTCAGACGGGATTCTGACGGTTCTTAGTTTTTTTATTTATTTTGTCTATGTCCGAGTGGAACAAATATAAAACATCTAATCCGTCAAAAATCTGTGATGGTTGAAGTTCATTTAGTTTGTATTCGGATCGAGTTCTTTCAAAATGTATGGCGGATTTGTTACGGATTCGTAATTTTATTCCAATTTATTCGTATCTTAGAATCGAAAAGAATGAATTAAAGATTCTGTAATATTTTCCGTTAATAATTCTTTCTAAGCGGAAATAATACTTTAACAGAAAATCAGTCGAAAATCCATAATATGACATATAAATTCATCGATGGTACATACAAAAATCGTGGAAGGTAAAATAAAACATATAACAACATTATGCGGATAAACTCGTACAAAGGATAGTAGGAAAATATTAAAATCATGGACGGGTCGGATGTTTATTCATCATCTGAGTCTGGAACTGTTTCATATTCGTACCCAGTAGTTCCTTCATCTTCCTCATCGATGGTAGATACTTCCGTTGGTTGGTATTCAGCAATCATCGAATTAGCACCGATTATCTGTTTCGAAAATGAATTTAGTTAAGCCTTCCTATAAATATTTATAAACGTATTATACATCTACCTTAACAATGTTCCGCTCTGTGATGTTTAGGTACTTTGAGTTCCTGTTAAAACGGCAAACGGTAACATTTTTTAGGATGACCACCGCACCTACGCTAGTGGTGAGTCTGTACTCGTCCTTCTCGAAGATGTTATGGTGCATGGTTCCCTCGATTTTTCCTGAAGGATCTTTTAAGGTTACTAGCAGATCCCCCTGGTCATTGGGGGTCAAACTAGAGAGCATAGCCACAATCTAATAATGAAATAGAATATACTTCAGTCCGATAATTAACTGTATGTTTAAATGTAAATAAAATAGGTTGAAAACGAAAACCTTTTTGACTTTCACAAATTGTGAATGCGGGGATTGAATTTCTCCAACCTGGATCCACAATGGTGTGCTCCTATTGTTATAAGAACCTACATGTATGAATGATAGACCGTGTATTTGTCAGCTACAATCATTATTGTAAAAGTACATATATATATATACCTTCACGGATAATGTAATCCATAGTAGAAGTCCACCGAGGACTACTAAAATCATTGAAGACCTCACGAATAAAATCTTGTGTTGGGCGTGTCTGAGAACTTTCACCTCGCAGCACCTTTGCATCATGAGACCTCTTGCGATTCATTCCTCGCCGTACGACTTGGCCAGGTCCCGGCATTACGGGCGTTTGGTTCTGGGATTGTTGAGTTTGATGGAGTGAAATTGTCGGTTCAACATCAGTAACATTTAAGTTATCGTAAGGAGGGCTTGCAGGAACAAGAGTTGTGTTTGGAGGGTAGTGACCGGGGCCTCGGTTTTGCATATAGTAATTCCATAGATCTCTGTTACCCATAACTTGATTGACTATTTTTGTGTTATGTTTTTCTGGTGAAAATTTTTATGGAGGAATGAGATAGAAAATGTGGAAACTTATGTAGAACGGATAAACGTCCGCAATCCGTCAGTAATCCGTCAACTCAGTCCGACATAAAACCCCACCAATCCATTCGGCCACTGGAGACGAATCTTAATAACCACTAAAACTTTGCCGACATCGAAGACCGTCGGCAATCCGTCATAAATCCATCAACCCACTCCGACATAAAACCCCACCAATCCCTTCGGCCACTGCAGACGAATCTTAATAACCACTCAAACTTTGCCGACATCGAAGACCGTCGGCAATCCGTCAGAAATCCGTCAACCCACTCCGACATAAAACCCTACTATACCCTTCGGTGTATACATAAAAATTCTACTATAAATACACTTCATGGAGTGTATTTCTTCTACACCTCTCAATAACACAAAATATGTCTTCTCCCTCTCCTAATGAAGACGCAGAAACAACACCCGACCTTGATCCTTTTGGATTTCCAATAATACCAAAATTCTCGTGGGAAACCCAATCTTATTGCGACGAATCGTTTAAAGAGCTGCCCACTTACTCGTGGGAATTTGATACGTGCTCACCAATCCATAAAGAAGATTCCACATCAACAGTAGTGCCTGACACCCAGTGCTCGCCAAACATCCACCGCATTCCAAAATTGTCGTGGGAATCGCCATCTCAGTGCGACAAATACACTAAAGATGTACCCACATACTCGTGGGAAGATGATTCATGCACTCCCAAAAATGAAGATGGGTTGGGTTTTCCTAATCACAAATACGATACGTACCAGGCCTATTGTGCTGACCAGAACCGGGTTCTGGAAGCCGTCCAACCATATGAATTCAGTGAACCATCATATACTTACGGTGGAAGTCCTTCCTATGATTTGATAGGCGCCCAAAGCCCAGAAAAGCCAAACTTCAATATAGATGTTGATGCAACCAACAAATTATGCGTCGGAGTTTTAGATTCTCCACCAAAGAAAAAAAAGGGAAAGAAAATCACTAAATGGTTCTAACCAATGGTAAGTTTGGAGTGGATACAGACCTATGGTATTGATACCTGAATATTGTCTATTATGTTCTTATACCATAACCGTTGTGTGTTTATCTGTTGGAAGTCTTTACTCTACCTGTGTAATAAGTTGTTTTACATTTTATGTTTCATTAAATGTAATGTTTTATTGGAGTTGCATAATCAAAATATATCGTCAATTAATAAAAAAGTTTTATTATATACTAGTAAATGGCAATGATATCAAAATTTATTCACAGATTATTAATCTGAATCTCCTCCTCCACTTTCACTAGGGATGGAGTCTGAATCGTCGTCAAATTCTTCACGTGTTTCCTCTTCGTCCGAATGCACTAGATCATCCCCGATATGTGTGACATCAACGACAAGGTCAATGTTATCCATCTCCTGAACATGTGACATTTGTATACTTCTCGATAGTTGTAGAGCATCTTGTTCTGGAACTCCATATATTTTTCCTCTCGGGTTAATATGAGTTACTGTGATCCAAGGATCACTACGATAGGCGACTCGAGGATATGGAATGTAGCAAACCTAGTAATAAAAAGTGGATATTGTTAATATACATGATCAACAAACCTTAAGTATGAGTACGTAGGTCAATATATTATGGTATTGATACCTCGTCTGCTTGGGACGCAAGGATAAATGGATCGTAATACTGATGTTTCCGGCTTGAATTTATCGAAATAACACCAAGAGGGTCAACTCGAACACCTCGACCATTAGAGGGATCAAACCATTCACACATAAACACAATGCACCTCAAGTTCAACATTCCTGGATAGTGGATTTCCAAGATTTCTTTTAAAATCCCATAGTACATGGTATCACCTGATTGGGACGAAATACCATAGTCCGAAGTTGTCCTCTCACGTCCTTCCTCACGGATCCTGAACGCATATCCCCTAGTGCAAAAGTTGGGATATGATGTCGCGGTGCTGCGTAAGCCGTACACAATCTCCTGTAACCATGTCGGGATTGATTGACCACTTGCTAAACTTTCGGAAACCTAAGAATGATATAAGTAGTATATCAGTAACATATGAACGTGAAAACATGGAAAAGTGAAAGTAAGTAATTATATTAAACTTACATAACATTTCAACCACGCCGGAAACTCTTCGTCTTTCAAGACAGCAAGTTCGGCATCTGTCTTATCAGAATGGTAAGCACGTGCTAGAGACATGTAGATCCTGTAACATAACAGTTGTTAGTAGATAAAGGCAAATAAGTACATAAATTTAGTATAATAACTGATATACGTACCGTTCGTACTCCAAAATTTCATCACAATTTCTAAGGATATACGTATGCAAATGGGTGAGCTCTTGTGCCGATAATTTGCGTCTTTTTCGTTTTCCACTTGCTCGCCCAACTTGGGCAAATAACTCGGGTACAACCACGTCATACGTTGCTTTCTCACCTCTATCATCATGTCGCGCCGGACGTCTAGCCTTAGTAGTAACTTGCGGTGGAAAGTAATTTTCGGCCAAGCTTGAGACTTCCTCGTTTAGGCTCTGTGCAACAATAGATCCTTCAACCCTGCTCAAATTTTTAACCTTTTTCTTCAGATGGAACATGTAACGCTCGAACGGATACATCCATCGGTATTGAACAGGGCCTCCTAAGGCTGCTTCTCGTGGGAGGTGAATAGGAAGATGTTCCATAACGTCAAAAAAAGACGGTGGAAATATTTTCTCAAGATTACAAAGGAGAACAGGGATATTGGCCTCCAAGTTACGTATCCCGTGGACGGTAAGCGTTCTTGAACATAAATCTCGGAAGAATGCACCAACTCCTGCAAACAAATATTTAACAAGTTAGTACATATATAGTAATAATATGGTATGAAGAAACCAATGGGAGTAAGAAATATACCTCCAATTGCTTGGTGGATAGGATCTGGAAGAAGATATGCAAATACAAATGGAAGAAGACGCTGCATGACGACATGACAATCATGACTCTTTATTCCTGTAAACTTCCCTTCCGTCTCGTCTACGCAATTACGTAGATTAGATGCGTAGCCGTCTGGAAATTTTACAAATTTTTTGAACCATTCAAAAAATACTTCTTTCTGCCTAGCGTTTAACCGGTACGCAGGCATCGGCAATCTACCATTAGGCAGAACATGAAGAGATGGCCTCGAACAAATCAATGGCAAGTCCAATCTAGACTTCCAGTTGTCTTTGGTCTTTCCTGGGACGTTTAATAAGGTGTTCATGATGTTGTCAAAGAAATTCTTTTCAACATGCATGACATCTAGATTATGCCGCAGTAGATGGTCTTTCCAGTAAGGCAAATCCCAGAAAATACTCTTCTTGTGCCAATTGTGATATTCCCCACAACCGTCGACCGGGTGGTGGCCATTACCCCCACAATCAGGAGTCTGCTCTGCACCAAAATCTCGCAACTGTTCCAATATGGTTCGACCATCTACCTCAGGAGGTGGACCATGTAACACTGGTAAATTCTTCCTGAAATGTCTTTTAGACCGACGGTATGGATGATTTGCCGGTAAAAAACACCTATGACAATCAAACCACGATGTCTTCCTTCCGTGCTGCAGTTGGAAAGCAGAAGTATTGTCTTGGCAATAAGGACATGCCAATCTTCCATGCGTTGT
Source organism: Draba incana (assembly GCA_963576765.1). Lineage (NCBI taxonomy): Eukaryota > Viridiplantae > Streptophyta > Magnoliopsida > Brassicales > Brassicaceae > Draba > Draba incana. Next base: position 31,036,166 of record OY755215.1, on the reverse strand, counting down.
CCATCCAGATAACATACCGTATGCCGGAAAATCGCTTATGGTCCACATAAGAACCGCACGCATGTAGAAATTCTGCTGGACCGAAATGTCATATGCCTCAACACCATGCTCCCACAACATCTGCAACTCACAGATCAATGGTTGGAGGAATATATCGAGCGACCGTCTTGGATGATCTGGCCCGGGAACTAGAATTGACAGAAACAAGAACTCTCGCCGCATGCACATAGATGGAGGCAAATTGTAAGGTGTTACGATGACCGGCCACAATGAATATTTTCTTCCATGCTTGCCAAACGGGTTGAAACCATCAGTGGATAAGCCTATGTATACATTCCGTCGTTCAGATGCAAAATCTGGATATACGGATTGGAAGTGTTTCCAAGCTTCCGCATCAGAAGGATGCGTGATATCTCCATCTTGATTATGCTCTGCATGCCATCTCATAGCCTTAGCTGTGCGGTTTGAATCGTACAGCCTCTTCAACCTCTCCGTTAAGGGTAAATACCACATCCGTTTGAATGGAATCTTCACCCTGCCGCTTGTGTCCTGGAACCGGGGTTTGTGGCAAAATTTACATTTGTTTCGGTTCTCGTCTTCTCTCCAGTATATCATACAGTTATCGATGCACACATCTATAACCTGGTAGGGCAAACCAAGTCCGGCGACAAGTTTTTGGACCTCGTAGTATGATCCTGGGGCCAGATTATCTTCTGGCAAAACATCTTTCACGAACTCGGCGAATGCATCAACACATTCTTCGGACAAATTATAATCAGTCTTCAGGTTCATCATCCTAGTGGCAGAAGACAGCGGTGAATGACCATCCCTACAACCGCTGTATAGAGGTTGCTTTGCTGCGTCTAACATATTGAAAAACCTCCGAGATTCTAAATTAGGCTCTTCAACCCTATCACCCTCATGATGATACACACCCGACTGCAAATTCTCTCTAAACGCATCGTTTACCATCGCAACCGTACTTACCCCAACATCTACTTCCGCCGTAGATTCCCCTACGCTAGACGGAAAATAAGGTTCATTGCTACTGGTACTACCATATTCATAATTCCTTTCTCCATGTAAATACCAAACCTTATATCCCGCCCTAAATCCGTATCTATATAAGTGGTTCCAAACAATAGGAATCGCAACACTAATTCTATTACAGCAATTAGAGCAAGGACATTTGATATCCTGACCTTTGTTGGCTGCCTCTTGATTTTTAGGTAACTGCATGAACTCGCAAATACCTTGAGCGTATTCGGTCGTTAATAAGTTCGACCCCTCTTCCATCATTGGCTCGTCCATCCATGACCGAAAATATGAAGAACTCATCTCTAAATTTTTGTTTTTTTTGGTTTTGAAATGTTGTTATGAACGTCGGAAGAAATGCGAGACCTTATACAGAATGAATAACCGTCAGATTTCCGTCAGCCAACCGTCAAAACGTCCGACATAGCAACACTTCAGTCCCATCGGCCAACCCACACGATATGTTAACCACCCAAAGTTTGCCGACATCGGAAGCCGTCAGAATCCGTCGGAAATCCGTCCGCCAGACAGAAATATCCGTTTTCCGTCAGGTTTCCGTCAGAATGTCGACGAAAAGACAAGACGGATTATTTCCGTCAGGAGACCGTCTGTTAATTCTGACGATTTACGGACGGCATCCGGACGGCAATCCTGACGAAATAATTTTTGTCAGAATTCCGTCAGGACAAACAGACGGTTTCCTGACGGAATGATTTATTGTCGGAAAACCGTCTGAATTCCGACGGAATTGGCCGACGGAAACCCTGACGGAAATTTTTTCCGTCAGAAAACAGGCTGTTTCCTTGTAGTGTTAATGATCCACAATCCGTCAAAAAAAAGTGATCTACAATATTATATTGTTCTACATATGTAATACTAAGACCCTATAGTAGTGTAAGGAATTACAAAGAAAACGATGCAAATTAGTTGGAAAAAATGATAAGAAAATTCTTTAATATAAAGTTGGCAAGAATAAAATAATGCATGAAACTGAAAACTAATCTAAAAGGCGAAAATATATATCCACCGAGCTAATAGTACACAGAACATGTTGAATGTTTAGTAGTATAGCTAATTAAATACCAACAAAATGAAAACAGAATGTTGTATGAATGAATGAGTCCTAGTCACCTGAGACCTAGAGGGATTCATTGTCACACGGCGACAGAATATAAAAAAACGTAATTGGTTATTATTATTATTTTGATCAACTAAAAACTTTGATATTGACTCTTTGCATGTTTCGGTTAGTTTAGATCATCGAAATTAAGGAAGTTTAGATGATGAGACATGTTACTCACGCAAGTGCGTTGCGTATACGAGACATATAGTAAAGTTGCGGAAACATACCCTAACAATTTGGTCAAGTTTTCATCATGTGTTTTCGTATCTATAGTTTTGTTTGTTGTACGTGGAAAAAAATATTAAACAATAAAAGAGAAAACGTTGTGAAAAAAAAAAAAAAAAAGAGCAAACATAGTTGAGACAAAATTTAAACTTGTAGCTTATTGCTGATTTCTTTTGCGAAAAAGTTGTTACCGTTGTGAGGAGCTTAAAGCAAAAATTTGCAGACAAAAAGACATCTATCACTAAAAGAAAATAAATGTATTAGTACTTGTTACGTATAAATGCTAGAACTTGCACAAAATTTTCATTTCTATTTTGTATTGTCTTATAATCAACCTCCTTTTTCAGTCAAAGTTTTGTTTGTCGGTTTGAAACAACCAATCGAAAAACCTCGTTAAATCTTTATAATGTAGTCCAAATTTAACACTTTCATATTTTTCTTTCACAATTGTCTTCGTCATCTTCTTTCTGTCTTTACATAGCTTTTAAGTTGTTTGTCGTCTCATTTTATTTGTAGTTATGTTCTCGTCTTTGTTCGTATTAGTTTCTAGAATGTCGTTTGATATTACACTTGATGATGCATGTACTACTGTATATACAAATTTTGTTCTTCTGACATAGTTTACCATTGTTTATTTATTTGATTTGCAAACATAGTTGATTTTCAATTATATGAAAAGGTAACCAAGAGTTGAACAATTCGTCGCTAATATCAATTTTTTCTTTCGTTGTCAGTTAATTTTGAGTTTGAAACTTATAAACTTTAAACGGTACCATGGTTCAAATTTGATTATGGTTCGTGAATGATCTGAATAGATTTTGAATTTGACTATGATGTGAATGGTTCGGATAAGGTTGATTGTCAATGACAATCCTGGAATAGAATTCGATTTGAGATGAAGTAAACGAGCTATTTTTTAAATAATGTGTGATGAATAACATCGAAAGTTGTGTAAGTCCTATAATATATAAAACATTGCCAATTAACTTTCAGTTAAAAAATAATAATTTAAAATATTCAAACTAAAATAAAAATCGAAAAATGGATTGGCTACATGCACCAGGTCTTTTAGCATAAGTATAGGTTTATTTGAAAAATGATTTAACTGGAGTTTTAAGTTAACGAGTTAGGCCTACCCTCAAGGCCCATTTGTACGTGAATGCCCAAATATTAAAAATAATTTTCGCTGAACAGTTTTAATAATAAGTGCATCGATGTGCATAATAATTGACCCTAGGCTAAGAAGAAAAAAGCCTTCGTAAATTCAAGGGAAAATTAGTCAAATAATCATTAAAAAATTATAATTCCCAAACTAGCAAAAATGGTCATATGTGGTCTAATATCAACCCTTAGATTAAGATTTTTTGCTAGTTTATGAATTATAGTTTTTTTTTTATGGTTATTTAACAAATTGACCCTAAATTCAAAGGCCTATCCATAAGAAAAAAATCAACTAAAATAAATAATGGGTCCCTTTTATTTATTAATTTTTTTCAAGAGAAATTGGGTTGTACATCAAAGAAAAACTCCATAATTGATCAAACACAAATTAACTGTCTATTTTTAAAGAATCCGGAATTAGCCCTCTCTCTCTCATCTCTCAACGATCCCCCTTTGTATCTCTCACAAAATCTCAACTTTTGTCTAAAACTTTTTCATTCTACTTGAACTTTCTCAGGCTATATGGGTTTTCAAATGATCAATTTTTGTTTGATTTGTTTTTGGGTTGTCAAATGATCAATTTTTTGTTTGATTTGTTTTTGGGTTATCAAAGGATCTGAGAATTGGGTTTTTATTAATTTTTGTTTTTCATCTGATTTGTTTTGAACTTTCTCAGGCTATTTGGGTTGTCAAATGATCAATTTTTGTTTGATTTGTTTTTTTGGTTGTCAAATGAACAATTTTTATTTGATTTATTTTTGGATTTGTTAATATGAGAATTGGGTTTTTGTTAACAAAGAATTGGGTTGTCAAAAATATTTGATTTTTGATACAAAATCTTTATCGGAAAAAGGAGAAAGCTTTAGCCGTACAAAATGAAACAGTGGATTCAAGTTTTTCAAAAGTTTTTGTCATACACCTAAGACCATGTGCAATGGAGATCCCGTGTAGGGTGTCTAAAAACATTTTTGAATTAAATATAGTAAATTTTAGAATCCTTGAGTGTAAAACCAAAAAAAAAATCTAATAATAAACACCCTCCACGAGGTTTTCATTGCACATGCTCTAATTTCATAAAGTTTCTGTAATATCTACCTAAATAACTCTTTTTCTATTGTAGTTTACTTTTTTTATTTGGGTCAAGCCAAGCCAAGCAAGGTTACGGTAATATCAAAATATGTCAATTATTCCAATTATTAATGTTGACAATGACCTGTCTGATAACGATGGACCGTAACGAACTTGGCATGACAAATGAGGTTGCAGTAATATGAATACGCTTGCAGTAAATAAAACTTAGTATAAGTATAAACAAAAATAGCAGGAACCGTCAAAAAAATAGCAGGAAATAATAGTATATAACATTTAATATATTTGGTCAAGTCGATTTGTGGAAAGAGAGTACGTACATGTAATCTTTATGGACTTAAAATCATTTGGTACCATCCTCGAAAAATAGGGGTCGATCGGTGACAAATCGCATTTAATAACCAAATTTGTCTTATATTATTCATCAGTCATTTCGGTGAATAATACTATGGATTTTATTTTAAAAAACATATTATAGAAAATTAACCCTACTATTAGCTGCATGTCACGTATGCTTAATTAACAATCACTTTACACACTACTCAGTACTCACGTTGGTTAATTACTTGCTTGTATATAAAGGTATTCATTATGCTACTAATAAATACGTATATATAAATAAAAACGGCGTATGTATATACATACGTAGAAAGGGATCAAGTTGGGGTCACTTTACAGAGCCATACGTAGTGGAAATACATCTGAATCCAGCTCATTGTAACCACTGTGAATCTTAGTAGAAAAGCTTGTCCTTTATTATTGATGTATGAAAGTATATATAGGTACATGAGACTTTATGTGCAAGTAATTAGAAGATACACAAAGATATGCTAAACAATATAATTGGAATATATCCATATCCGTAACACTCCCCCTCAAGGTGGAGCGTGCAAGTCTAGAACGCCCAACTTGGACCGTAGATAGCTAAACTGATCACGTCCAAGTGCCTTGGTAAATATATCCGCCGGTTGCTCATAAGTAGAAATGGGTATATCGGTTGAAGTTTAATTCCGATGGTACACTCGAACGTTACAAAGCTCGCTTAGTCGCTCTCGGGAATCATCAAAAGGAGGGTGTTGACTTTGATGAAACCTTCGCTCCGGTAGCCAAGATGCAGACTGTCCGTGTTCTACTCGGTGTTGCTGCTGTTAAAAATTGGGAACTCCATCAAATGGATGTTCACAACGCATTTTTACATGGTGATCTCGATGAAGACATCTATATGAAACCGTCACCGGGTTTTCTCCCAGCTGATACGTCTCTCGTCTGCAAACTGAAGAAGTCTATTTACGACTTACGGCAATCTCCTCGATGTTGGTTTTCAAAGCTCTCCACTGCGTTACTTGACTACGGTTTCATACGTTCTCACAAGGATAACTCGTTGTTTGCTTACACTCGCGGCTCTGTGGTTCTTCATGTCCTTGTCTACGTAGATGATTTAATTATCTCTGGAAATGATTCGGCGGTGATTCAATCATTTAAAGCATATTTGAGTCGTTGTTTTAAGATGAAGGATCTAGGGGTCTTGAAATACTTTCTCGGTCTTGAAGTTGCGCGTGGACCGGATGGTATTTATCTGTCTCAGCGTAAGTACTGTCTGGATATTATTGATGAATGTGGTCTCTCCGGCTCTCGTCCTGTTGCAACTCCACTAGAGCAGAATCACAAACTACTGACTTCCAAAAGTCCTCCGCATCCGTCACCGGACCAGTATCGACGGCTTATTGGAAGACTTGTTTATTTGACTCACACTCGTCCGGGGCTGAGTTACGCTATCAACATTCTCGCGCAATCTATGCAGGTCCCTCTTGCTGATCATTGGGAAGCAGCACAACGACTTGTCCGCTATTTAAAGACATCTTCGGGACAGGGCATTGTTCTCTCCTCACGTTCTCCTCTTCAAGTCAATGCGTATTGTGATTCCGACTTCAGCACCTGTCCAACCACTTGAAAATCATTGACAGGTTATATGGTCATGTTAGGCGATTCTCCGGTACTTTGGAAAACAAAGAAGCAATCTCGTGTCTCCTTGTCCTCGGCGGAAGCTGAATATCGCGCTATGGCCATGACTTGTACTGAACTTCTTTGGCTCAAAGAGGTCCTTGAGTTCCTTGGTGTTTCTCATTCTCAACCGATGCATCTTTCTTATGATAGCCAGGCCGCATTACAAATAGCCGCAAATTCCATTTTCCACGAGCGTACTAAACACATTGAACGTGACTGTCACTTTATTCGCGATGGGATAGCTTCCGGGAATATCACTACTTCGTACATTTCTACCACTGAGCTATAGCAACAGTCGATGAATGGTTCAAAATCGTCGAGATCGTCCCAAATCACCTTTAATTTTCCAAAGTAGTCAGTGATGGTTTGTCCATCTTGAGCACAAGCAGAGATGGAAGCCTTGAGTTGATGGACCCTTGAGGCGTTACCGATAGAGAAACGAGTCTTAAGATTATCCCAGAGTACCTTTGCGTTATCAACGAAGGAGATGACCTTCTGGACTTTAGGATCGAGACTGGCGTATAGCCAACCACACAACATCGAGTTGATTTGGATCCAACGAGCTAGATCAGTAGAATCGTCAGCGGGTCGTGGAAGGGAGCCGTCGACAAAACCAAGTTTAGACTTGGCTGATAGATTGTTACGGGCTATTTTAGCCCATTTTTCATAATTATCACCAGTGAGAGGGGACGGTGTGATAACATGATGAGGTTGATCGTTATTGGAGAGGTAGTATGGTGAGGAAGTAATGGATTCCTTAGAAGTAGAAGTAGATTCGGTCATAGCTTTGATAAGAGCTTGACTTTTAGGTGAGAACGTAGAAAGAAATTTTTGTTTTTCTTCGTGAGGAAGAAAGACGGCTGCGAAAAATTTAAGTTTAAGAGATTAGGGTTTCAGATCGATTTGCTCTGATACCATGTAAATCTTAGTAGAAAGGCTTGTCCTTTATTATTGATGTATGAAAGTATATATAGGTACATGAGACTTTATGTGCAAGTAATTAGAAGATACACGAAGATATGCTAAACAATATAATTGGAATATATCCATATCCGTAACAACCACTGCTTTTATTTCTTCTCTTTTTTATTTTATCCCCTTATACATTACACAATAATTCGAATAAATGTACAATATTGTTTTGAAAAGAGACTAGTAAAATGAAAAGAAGTTAACCAAATACGAAAATTAGAAGAGAGATGCGAAAAAAGTGGAAGATTAGTTTGGTGTTTCAGACAAAAAACAAACTGCCAGTAAGATTGTCCATTCTCCTATTAATGTTTTGTTATACTTAAACAAAACATCTCCATAACTAAAATGTGATTGCTTTTTAATTGTTTGTACAATTTTGTCTTTTTATTTTTCTTTCATGATCAATAACCACACATATTCCGACTACAAAAATGCAAATTATACAGCATCATTCGCTGGTCAGATTGAAACGTGTTATGCTTGATAGTTTTTACATTTTACATTTACTATGTTACCAATTAAGATATAGGGTTAAAAAAATTATAAGATAGAGGGTTAAATTTATTGTGCACTTTGGTTTTATTACCTAATTTACAATTGTGTCTACAAACGGAAAACACGTTCATATTTACAAACATGATAAAAGTTCACAAATTACCGGTACGCTTTTAAGAAAATGAAAAATATGATATATAAATAGAAAAACATGAAATTAAAACCAGTGGTTGTCGAAGAAACAACAAAATGCTCTACGTAACAAATATTACAGATGCATTATTTACTTATTAGGCACCGGAATATATCAATAACATTAAATAAGGTAGGTCATAAGCTAACTAAATCATGTCTCTACTTTACTTTTTCTCATAAATGCTGTGATATCCGCCTAATAACCATATATAACTTGGACATTATTATCTAACTCTTCGTCTAATTTAATACCGTAATTTGATGTTACATCAAAACTTCCACATATTCCATTAATTATGCCCACACCACTGTCTCTCAAATCGTCAAAAAATATATTCATATAATGTAATGTTTCACCATTTCTATATTACATGAAAAATGACGTGTGCGTTTATTGGTTATATAATAAGCTCGTTTGCATGATTAGTCTAGGTTAGAGAGGTCAACACTTGGGGGTAAAAAGGTAAATTCGTAGTCGGTGTCGTGACCAAATTGCGAATTGATCCAGCGGCGGTGAGAAGCTAATATGGGTCCACGTGGGGCCACACAACCCGAATATTATCCCTATCGTCTCTATCTGCAGCTGTTCTTGCTGATTACCTTTGATTTTTTTAATTTATTTTTCCACTTATATATTAATTTATATGAAAAAGCATCCATTATGATGTCAATCATTATAAACACTATATGTAATAATATTCTTAGGCTTCTCCACAGCTCACAGGATTATAATTTAGAATTGTTGTTTATGATTTCAATTTTGACCATAGTATTTAATTATTAAAAAAATTACTATGAGTTTACCCAATAGAAGTATACCAATAGAAGTATTGAGTAAAGAAAATATAAGCCTCCTCGAATGATAGAAAATGGTGTTTAATAGAGAAAATTATCAAACTAAACTCACAAGTGGCAAAGTGAGTTTCCGTTATGTATGACGTTAGTTTCCGTATCAAGTAATTCATTTAAAATTGTTCGTTTTGAGAAGAAAACTGATGAACAAATAATTTACTGGATGTAACGGTAAAGCAGACATAATTTTATATCAAGAACATATGCTAAATAGAAAAATTTATTCATTTTATTTGTAAAAATACAAGAAAAATCAGATAAGTTATATCATTAAATTATAACAAGACTTTTCTTGTATTTTTAACAGATATATAAAACCACACACACACACACACACAAAACCACAATGTTTATTTACAATTTTATTATAACGTTATTTCTATCAATCTTACTAACTATTTTAGATATCTAGCAAATAAGCCATTTCATTAATGAGATAAAATATACATAAGTTTATTTCATATGAAATTATTATTTTGGTACCAACATTTTTTCTTATAGGCAATGAGAAGATTCCCAAATTAAAAAGACAGAAGGAAAGCAAAAAAAGTTCCCCTTTTAAGTCCCACTCCTCTTTTGTGTAATATACAAATAATAAAAATTAAATAATTATACAAAATAATAATCACGTACAAAAAAATGTATTATATTTATAAGATCAAGATAAATGGTCCATCCCACCCAATTAAATACCTCTAAGATAAAATCACAATAGACGAAACAGAAAAAAAAAAAAGAAAAAAAATAATTCAACCACATCCTTCGTTCTTCTCTTCAAACTCTCTCTTTGAGAAAAGATCCATTTTCGAGTTCTAACTATGTCCGGAAACTCTTCAGTACCGTTAGATAGTTCCAGCTGTGGCGTCGTAGGCGGCGAGGAGGAGAAGGATACGAAGATGGAGGAAACCGGCGACGGAGGCGGTGGCGGTGGAGGAGGAAACCGGTGGCCTAGACCGGAGACTTTAGCCCTATTGAGAATACGTTCGGAGATGGATAAAGCCTTTCGTGATTCGACTCTTAAAGCTCCCTTATGGGAAGAAATCTCAAGGTTTGTTACAAATTATATGTTACATGCATATATATATTTATAATTTGGATAATTCAACAGAAATTCTATGATCTTATATGTATGTTTACACATTTATGTATGTGTAATCATATATTTCGATAATTCATTTGAATATTCCCATAAGGCTATTTATATGTTATAGGTTTGTGAAAGTCTAATTACATCTAAACATCTAGCTAAAAAGAAAGTTTAGATATATTTTGTATCTTAATAATGGTTTTATTGATTGATAAATAATTAGGAAAATGGTGGATCTTGGTTACAAGAGAAGTGCAAAGAAATGTAAGGAGAAGTTTGAGAATGTGTATAAGTACCACAAGCGAACTAAAGAAGGTCGTACCGGAAAATCTGAAGGCAAAACTTACCGGTTTTTCGAAGAGTTAGAAGCTTTCGAAACCCTCAATTCCTATCATCCTGAACCGGAGTCGCTACCTGGGAAATCTCCTACAACTGCCACGACCGCGACCACGACAACTACCGGGACCACGACTTCTTTGATACCGTGGATTAGCTCTAACAATCCATCAGCCGAAAAGAGTTCATTACCGTTGAAAAATCATCATCAGATTAATGTGAAACCCATTACCACAAACCCTACCTTCCTCGCCAAGCAACCGTCTCTTACGACACCTTTTCCTTTTTATAGCAACAACCATACTACTACTATTGATACTAGTGGTTGTAAAACAAGTTCGAATGACTTGATGAACAATGTTTCATCGCTGAATCTATTCTCGAGCTCAACTTCTTCATCGACTGCATCAGATGGGGAAGAAGATCATCGTCAAGGAAAGAGATCAAGAAAGAGAAGAAAGTATTGGAAAGGATTGTTTACAAAGTTGACAAAAGAGTTGATGGAGAAGCAAGAGAAGATGCAAAAAAGGTTCTTGGAAACTTTGGAGAATCGCGAGAAAGAGAGAATTTCAAGAGAAGAAGCTTGGAGAGTCCAAGAGATATCAAGAATCAATAGAGAACATGAAACATTAGTCCATGAGAGGTCCAATGCCGCAGCGAAAGACGCGGCAATCATATCTTTCTTACACAAAATCTCTGGAGGACAACAACAACCACAACAACAACAACATGCGCAACAGAATCATAAAGTGTCACAAAGGAAACAATATCAAAATGAGAACTCAATATCATTTGAGAGTAAAGAGCCAAGGCCTATTCTACTGGATACAACAATGAAGATGGGGAATTATGATACCAACAATTCGGTATCTCCTAGCTCTTCAAGATGGCCTAAAACCGAAGTCGAAGCCTTGATAAGGATAAGGAAGAATCTTGAAGCTAACTATCAAGAAAATGGTACCAAGGGACCATTATGGGAAGAGATCTCTGCAGGGATGAGAAGATTGGGATACAATCGAAGCGCGAAACGATGTAAAGAGAAGTGGGAAAACATTAACAAGTACTTCAAGAAAGTCAAAGAGAGCAACAAGAAACGACCACTTGATTCCAAGACTTGCCCTTATTTTCACCAGCTTGAAGCTTTGTACAACGAGAGAAACAAAAGTGGAGCATTACCAATATTGCCTCTAATGGTGAGTCCACAAAGACAATTGCTTGTCTCACAAGAAACGCAGACCAAGTTTGAGAATGATCAAAGGGACAAAGTTAGTATTAATAAAGAAGGTGAAGAAGAAGGAGAGAGCGATCAAGAAGATGATTACGAAGACGAAGAAGAAGGAGAAGGAGACAATGAGGCAAGTGAGTTCGAGATTGTGTTAAACAAAACATCATCTTCACCTATGGATATTAACAATAATATTTTCACCTAAGTGGTTTCATAATTTCATTATAATCTTTATATATATATATATATATATATATATATATATACACACTTTCTGTTAAACTACACAATGGGGTGACTTATACAACAAATGTAAGTAAATTGTTTGAATTTTAGTTATTAGTTTTCCTTTTTTTTATGGTATTTAATAAAATAATTAAATTTGTACATACACTTGTATATGATGTGTCAAATTATAAAGCAAAAAATAAATCAATAGTATTATTAACTTTGAATAAAAATTGGCCCAATTGGTTGGGAGAAGCCAAGGGTAATCAAGCATCTATCTATATCCATAGGTACCCGACACAACTAATAAAATTTTGGACCTACAAATTCAAATTGGGTCGTCGTTTTCATCATTTTTTTCCTTTTGAATAGTATCTCAAAATTTAACTTCTTATTTGTTATCCCATTCTAAATTTTCTAATATATAAATTTACCTTAAATTATGTAATCAAAAGTATTGCCCGTGTGGTAGATGGCGTTGGTGCGTTTCTTTCTGTAATTTGTTCATACATGCCACGAGGTGGACCCTAACAAAGAGGGGCAGCTCTAAAATGCGCAATTAGTACTGAGACCCGGTGCAGTTTATCAAAAATTGGCCCTTTTATTTGTATAAAAAAAAATTTTGGGCCCTCGAAAAAGTAATTTTACCTCTAAAAAATTTTAAAAAAATTTTGGGCCATGTGCGGTTGCACCACTTACACACGTCCAGCGCCCCCGGCTAACAAACACACATTATATTCATATTACTATTAGTCCCGGCTCCCAACTGTAATTTTTATAATGTAAAGACTACATTATTATTTTTTATCATTTCACGTATAGACATGTGTAATCCTTAATAAGATTCTGCTATGAAAATGATAATTTTTATCAGGAAGCAGAAAGGGAAAAAAGAAAAAAGAATAAACAAAATTTAGTAAAGAATGAAGCTAAATAAAATACGGTAAAGCTTAGTTACAATATTAATATTTAAGTGAAAAATCAAAAATAATATCTAGGTTAAATATTCTAGTCGCGGAAAATAGACCTTTGCTCCTCAACGCCATGAGAAATCATCTGCCTAAAACTTCTTTATGCCCCCCCACGAAATGTTGACCTTTGTCGTGTCAAAACAAAAGTAAAAGCCCACTTTGATATTATGCTTTGCACAAAACTCATTTTTCATAAAACCATTTATAGCAAAAAAAAGCATCACTTTCTTTTTGGATATATGACTTCTTTTAGTTAATTATACGAAAATTTTCAATAATGTCTTGAGTTGAAATCAGGGTTACAATAATTAGCTCAAGAACTTATGAATTCCAAAGGAATCAAGAGTAGTTTATGCTCATTCTCGTTAATGTTTTTATCTATACTTTCTTTAAAATGCGCTCTTATGTATGAATATGCATATTTTCGGTCGTCATCATTGTTTTAGCCCCTCGAAAAAAGAGAGATGCAAATAGAAATTACAAAACATTTATGGAAAAGAAAAAGAAGAAGATTCCGTTCCTAATAAGTAGCCACCATTTTTTCTCACATTTCATTTTGCCTTTTACATGCCTGCTTCTCTGCACTTCGGATTTTTCAAGTTTCCCTTTCATTTATTTTATTTGTCGGTATACATAGTTTTTGATGATTAATATTCTGAAAATTTACTTCAAATGAATCATTAGACCTAAAACTCACAATAATATTGTTGCATCAAACTATGTAGATTATGTATTTTTTAATGCATAAATATTCCTTATTGATTGAATATAACAGCTAAATGATATTTTGTGGAATTTGAAAAGTAAATATACTTTATAGTGACACAGAAAAAATAAAATAGGGTGGAAAAAATAATAGGACAACATTATTTGAGATACATAGATGAAATGATGTCCACTTGTTGATTGCTTTTCATGGAGGTACTTACTCGGTGCCACAAATTGTTCGAATTCATTACACATCTATGGTCTAAAATCATGTAATACGATTACGCACTACAAAATTTCCCTGGTATATTCTTCCAATAATAATGACTCGTCAGAATGAATATAATACTGTTATATATTTGTATATTTAATACTATGATGATACGATTCTTTATAATTAAAAAACTCTATGTATATATATCTGGTTTTTATTTTTCGAATTTCCATCCATCGTAAGTAGCTCTATTAGTGTATTAAGAAATTTTTTTTATAAAGGAAGTATGCATCAATATCAACTTTTACAAATCCCATGATGTGTAACTCAACTTTTATTGTTTTAGTGTAATTTGTGATTTATAAATCTAAACAAATCGAATCAGTCTAATAAACTATTGAAACTGAATCCGGACAAAATATATTAGTCCTAAATGTAAAAAGATAACGCGAATTCTCATTACAGTTCTATTTAGACATCCTATGAAATTGAAAGCAAGCATGCATGTCGCTTGGTGAGAAATTATACCACATAATAAAATTGATACCCCATTCAAAAATATCTTGCATAATTTCAAATTAACGTCCAATAAACACAGAGAAATTTATGGACATACATTTAACTTTCTACATCCGTGGACTAGCAATTTTAATTTTCAGCACCATTAATTAAGGATAATATATTTTCAACAAGGTCCTTTTCGTGTACTTTAAAGTCTACTTATCGCCTCGTCTAATCATTTTGATGTCGCAAATTCTAATTAGTTTAATAAGATATTCATATAAAAAAATCAACGGTACAAACGGAGATATGAGACTTGCTTATGCTAAAGAAAACGTAAACAGAATTTTTAGTGATTGTTAATATCCTATCTAAATAAATAATAACACACATCAAACAAATTAAAGTGGGCTCACATTAGACACATATTATATAATGTAAGAGATGAAAAAGAAAACAATAATTACAAAGAAATGGGAGTACTGTTCTTTTCTTCGAAGGTTGGGCAAGATCATAGATTCGTGTCTAGGTTTTAAGGAGTCTTAAACAAATAAAAGAATTTCGATATTCCTTTTCAATGTAATATGTACACAAAAGGGAGAAGTAAAAATAACTATTAACCAATCAGACACAGAAATAGGTCTCTACATAAAATAAAAACGTAAAAGTAAATTTAATATATCCATTTAGGTGAAAAATGAGTTTTAAAAAGGTAGTATTTGTAGCATCGTGTAAAAAGTAAATTTTAAACATAAATTATCAAGAGTAAAAACAATTTTGTAGAGAAAGAAAAGTTTTTAAAAAGGGCAATTATAAATATGCCACAAAAATGAAATGTTTTTCAAATATGCCGTTTTTGAATTTTTTTTTACCAATATGCCACTTATAAATTCGTTTAAAAACCTTATATCTCAAAATTCTCAATCTTAATTTTTTTTTGATTCCTAATAAACCTTAAACCCAAAAACTAAACCCTAATATAACATAATTAACTCAAACATAAATGATTTAAATGTTTGGAAAAAGTGATAGTGGCATTTTTGAAAAGTGGCATGTCAAAAGTGGCATATCTTGATTTTTTTTTCTTTTTAAAATGTGTTTCATAGTTACAAAACAGAATTTATTGTGTAATACACAAAAATCATAATCAAACTCACGGTGGTCGGATGGTTACAGAATTCATTATTTAGTTGAATGATCATGCTTTGAGTTATTTCATTGCAATTTCAATCATAATTTACCATTATACACAAATCCAATAGCAATAATACTATATTATCACATACTTCGGTGATTAATAAAGAACTTGACCACTTGAAGAGCTTAATAAGCCTAAAACTTCTTTATGTGATTACCTATATCTCTCGTTAAGGCTCTTAACTTGGTGTATTAGCCCCAAGAATAGATTAGATCGAAAGGACTATTATTTGGAAACATACAGAATAAATCCCATTAATTTAGCTTGATTCATGATATGAACTACACACCTAACCATCATATGATTAACCGCATCTTAATTTTAAGATGTACAAGTAATATGTACATTAATACATATATTACTTAACGTACAACCCAAGTTGGAATATATGATGCTCTTCATTGTTCACATGTGCAAGCTATACTATACATACTTTATAACGGGTCCGATTGGTAACCTAGCTTTTTAAAAATTTGGAGCGGTAAACTTTATAGCATAGTGCAAAGCTGTATAGATAAATATTTGAGATAAAGCTGTATAAATAAAGATTATTGTAATAGTGTTGGTAAAGCTTTTGATAAAATTTTTGTGATTGGTACAATCTAAAGTGGTACAAATTAAAAAGTGGAATAAATATTATAAAGATTGTAAAAATTGTTTACCAATCTGAGCCAACATGTTGAATGTTCATAAACCGAACCAAACCCAATCATGATTTCTGATTTCATCAGTTTGGTCTAAAATATTAGAACACCAATTTCTTACAATATTAATCACATTTCCGTATCATATGTTATAATACATACAAGTAAACATACCTAAAACGTTATAGAAGTCACAATCATCAATTAGATACATCAATTTTTTGCTGGTTATACAATTACGAAAATGCGACCAAACATGTGTCGATAGTACTTACAATTAATTGTGACACTACGAATCATTCATCATCGTTTCAAAACACACAGTTTTTGTATATTACACATCGTTGGATCTGTCACGTGCCGTTCGACAGTCAAAGATTACGAAATTACCCTTAATAAAAAGAGAATTCGACAGTCAAAGATTACGAAATTACCCTTAATAAAAAGAGAAGTCATGCGTTTTTAGGGCAACACGAAGAAGGAAGACAGAGAGAGAAGATGAGAAAGAGTAAGATTCCTTTTTGTACACGTGGACTCCAAACCCCACGCTCTCTCTCATTGTTTGCATGTGAACTTGGCATCTTCTTTTTTTTTTGAATATAAATTTGATATAAAGTTTTTTATGTATTTATCTTACCAAGGAAACTGTTACTGAAAAGGATGAGTAACTCTCGTCTCTCAGTCCCACCTTATATTTAATTTTTATAATGTAGACAAAACCAATAATAATATGTCAAAAACAAAATATACACCGTCACACACAACAAGAACCATTCAATTTTTTTTTTTTAAGTTCTACAACATTATACATTTGCTTATGAAAAATAACCACACATTGCCCCCTTCTCTAATTAATACTCATATTTACTTTTTTATTCATCACACGAAAAATAATAATTAATTAAATCACATTTATTTAATTTTCTTTTAACATATTAATAATTTCTTCTCGGTATAACTTAAGAAAATCAAAGACGAAAAAAGAAAAGAAAAAAAAAAAAAACTAAGGAGAAAAAAAGAAAGAACAACCCCCCTTTCCAATATTTAAAATTTCCTTTCTTCCACTGTATCAAACCTTAATTTAAAAGAGAAAAAAAAGATTATTACTAATCTTAATTTCACTATCCACCAACCCGGTTTCGAAAACCCGACTCAATTCATTATCCTCAATTCGTCGTCGTTTTGTTGTTGTTGTTACTCTGCACAAGTTCAAACTCACCTTCTTCTCCTTCTTCTTCATTCTCATCTTCATCATCATCATCATCATATTCCTCATCAGTTCCTTCTTCATCATCAAAACTCTGATCCAACGGCTGAGCAAGAGGCTGATCAGTCTGAGCCACCGCAGTAGTCACCGTAGCCGTAGCAGGAGGCCATTGCTGTTCCGGTTGAACCATCAAAGGAACAGAATTATCATCCAGTTTAACCAAACCGGAATTCGAAGAAGCCGATCCAATGTTGTTGTTATTAACATGGGATTTGTTGTTGCTCCTCTCTTTATACAAAGCATCAAGCTGGTGAAAATAAGGACAAGTCTTTGAATCTTGAGGACGTTTCTTGTTGCTCTCTTTAACCTTCTTGAAGTATTTGTTAATGTTTTCCCATTTCTCTTTGCATCTCTTTGAGTTCCTGTTGAATCCTAACCTTCTCATTCCTGCTGATATTTGTTCCCACAATGGTCCTTTTGGTCCGTTCTCTTGATACTTCTCATCAAGATTCGTCCTTAGCTTTATCAAAGCCTCTATCTCAACTTTCGGCCACCGAGACGCACTCCCCGCCGCCGCAACCGCCACAGACGCCTCCGCAGATGCCGGAGGCAAATTCGCCAAACTCGCCATGTTCTGATCCCCATTGTTAGTTTTTGTAGTGTCTAAGGTCGTGATCGTTGGCGGTTGAGGCGTTTGCGGTGGGGGTTGTGGCGGTTGAGGTGTCTGATGAATGTTATTAAGCTGCATTTGCGGTTGCGGTTGTTGCGGTTGCGGATTTGGTGGTTTTTCGGAGAGTTTTTGGAGAAAGGACATGACGGCGGCGTCTTTAGCGGCGGACATGGAGCGTTCTTGAGCTAAGATTTCGTGTTCGCGGTTGATACGAGCCATTTCTTGAACTCTCCAAGATTCTTCCCTGATTAAACGCTCGTGTTCGCGTTTTTCGACGGCTTCCAAGAACTTGCGTTGAAGCTCTTCTTGTTTATCAACTACTGTTTTCATTAACCGTTCGAAAAAATCTTTCCATTTCCTCTTCCTCTTCTTTCTATTGGTTGTTCCGCCGCCAATCTCAATGTCGGAAGAAGTCGAATAAGACGAAGAAGACGATGTCGAATTATCCGACAAGAACTCACCGGAGATGTTTGGAAATGAAGGTATGTTCACTGGAGTGATGTTTGTTGTGATCGGAGGTGTAACAGTTGTTACCGGAGGAGGAGTGGAGAATACAATGTTGTTGTTGTGAGGTCGTAGCGGCGGTTGCGTTTGAAGCGGTTGCGGTTGAGGCGGTTGTTGTTGTTGTTGATGATGATGATGATGAGTTTCGAGGGCTTCTAATTGATCGAAGAATCGATAAGTTTTGCCTTCGGATTTTCCGGTGCGACCTTCTTTGGTACGTTTATGGTATTTGTAAACGTTTTCGAATTTCTCTTTGCATTTTTTAGCGTTTCTTATGAAACCAAGCTCTGCCATTTTCCTGAGAAAATCAAGAAAGAAAAAAAACTCAACTTTGTGCGAAAAACCACAAATTTTGTATTTTTAGTAAATGAGGAATAGATATATAGTTGAGAAGTGGGATCAATAAGCATGAGTTTGTGTGAAAGACTTCACCTTTATTTCAAAATCTCATGAATATAACATGACCCAACTTATTTTATCTAAATTAAACAGTTGATTAATTAAATTAAAGTTTCGAATTTTAATCATACCCACTTCAAATAAATTGTCCGAATCTGAATCTCAAAACCAGAAATTTTGAAAAATCGCAAAAAGCATACATTTTAACAAATTCGCAGACGAAGAATTGAAGTTTTAAAACGAATCTGAGACCAATCAGCTCTAACAAATTTCAGATCTTAAAAAAAAAAACTAAGCTTGATAAGATAAAATCACCAATATTGGGAATTTTTGTTTCCAAAAATAACGAGTGGAATAATGAAATTTACCAAAAAAAGGAAAAGAGAATGAATAGAAAAGAAAACGCAACGCACCTGGAAACTTCTTCCCATAAGGGTCCTTTAACGTTTGCGTCTCGAAACGCGATTCCCATATCAGATCGTATTTTCAACAACGCAAGCGTTTCCTGACGCGGCCAGCGATTTCCTCCAAAACCGCGGTCGTTCATCTCTTCAGATACCTCAAACGCTCCAACCGCTGCTGCAGCAGCCGCAGCTTCTGTAGCCGCCACCGCCGCTGAATCGATTGATTGCGGCGGCGGTGGAGCGTTTACGGCGGTCGAAGCGGTTGTACTACCACCAAGCTGCATCATCCTTGAAGGGTTTTTTTAATCCTAATTTTTTCCCCCCTCTTTTTGACGGAGAAGTTACAGAGAAATGAAAAATGAAAATAAAAAAGGGAAAAATAAAAATACAGAGAAAAAAAATGAGGGAGATAAAGAGAAAGAGAGAGAGAGAGTTTACATGAGGAAGAAGAGTGAAATCTGCAGGCGCAGGGTTTTATGGAGTTAAAAGAGTTTTTTGTAAATACCTAAGTTAAAAAAATTATGCCCGACCAAAAAAAAAGTTTAAAAAATTATATATATATATATATATGTATATTAATCAAATAAAATTTTTGTAATGGATCTGCTTGTCAATCTCAAGGAGCCATTCTGAAAAATTATATTTAAACTATATATATTTTTATTTGCACTTTACCTTGTTTTATTTTGTTATCGACTTTTTATTGATACTTTTCCTTTGTTTGAAACAAAATGGAATCTCCAGTATTTCTCTCTCTCCTAGTTGATCGTTAGAATTTTGGGTAATATTTCAATTACAATGCTGTAATTGTGTGTTTTTTTTTTGTAAATTAGATTGGTAATTTAACAGTCAACAAAATGATTTTATGGGATTCTAGTTCTATGTAAACCATATATATATAATTAAGGGGATGGCAATGCATTAATATTTTGGTTTAAATTTAGATTTAACTTGGGTTGTAATGACATTTAGACCGAAGTCAATATAACAAAAAATTGTTATAATTATAATAAATAGTTTTTAGTCATTTTTGGTTAAGTTTGAGATAGTGTAATAATTTTTCGAATCTTGGTTAAGTAAAATGTTAAAACCATAAATCTTGTTAATTTACATCTTTTTGTTTTGTAAAAAGGTTGTTCACAATTCAAATATGTTATTCTAAATATTAGTAAACGAAAAATAGAAATTTAATATCATATTTACATTTACGTTACTTTGATATCTTATTTTAACATGTATAGATTTAAAAATGGGTGCATTAATAAATTTTGTGGATTTTATGTCTTTTTGTAAAAAAAAGTTTTTCACAGTTCATATATGTTTGTTATTCTAAAAAATAGTAGAACGACAAATAGAAATTTAATATCATATTTACAGTTACGTTACTTTAGTATCTTTTTTTTACAATTACGTTACTTTGGTATCTTATTTTAAATAAGTAAAAATTTAGAAAATGATGCATTAAAAATATAAAATGACACGCAAATGTCTTTAGTAATATAGTTATTTGTATTATTGGTAACATTAAAAACTTGTTGATTTTACATTTTTTGTTTTGTATAAAAAGGTTTTCACTCTTAGTATATATTATTTTTAAAAATAGCAAAACGATAAAAAAATAATTTAATATCATATTTACAGTTATGTTACTTTGATAATTTATTTTAAATAAGATAGATATGAGAAATGGTACATTAAAATATACAATCACACCTACAAAAATTAGTTATATAGTGATTTGTACTATTGTTATCGTGTCGTAATCTCAATTCGAATCTAATACTGTTTATATGTGATCAAATATGTTCATATAAACAAAAAAATAATATTTTGATAGAACTAAGTAATGAAAGCAAAACACTTTCTAATGCATAGAAGATAAATTTAGTGAATAAGTGTTTTAATTGAAATCAGAAGGAAAGAAAAAAAAAAGTAAAGAGAGAGCAAATGGGGAAAATGGTGTGGTGTAAAAAAGAAGAGTTTATCATCATGGGTTGTATGTGTAATGATTAAAAAGGTGGGCATAAAAAGAGATATACAAAAGAAACTGAAGGATTAATGTTTGTAACATGTAATTTATTTTTATTTTTAATAAAAGAAAGTTGATTTATTACAGAGATTTAATGACAGCTGCGCATAAAGACGGTGGTGATTATTAGTTGGTTTTTGTCCGTCCAGCTAAATTGTCTTTACAAAGACGGCTTTTAATCTCTATTCATTTGTTGACAAAAAAAAAAAAAAATCTCTATTCATTTATTAAATTTACGAGTTTCATAATAATAATATCCTTTTCATATTGACACTTATAAAATGATGAAAATAGTTGAGATTTTTTTTTTAAGACTGAACTAACAAATTCATATAAACTTGAAATATACTAATCTAACTTTTAACATTGTCTATGGAGTATAACGAAATAGAACAATTTATTTGTATAAATTTAACAAAATGCATCACCACTACCAGGGTAAAAATCAGCTAATTAAGAAAAGAAAAAAGTGTGTATAAATCATATACTCCGTATTTATTTTTGGTAAATTATACATTTTGGGAAAAAAATGAAAGGTAAAAAGTAAAGAAAAGGGGATTTTACCGAAATTGCCATAATCAATGCAATTTCTTTTCAAAATTGTCATAACTCAAAATACCTTTCAATTTCATACCACTTAGAGAAAAAGACAATTTTACCCTTGTTGTAACTTATGGTAGATTATTGTTATATTTGTCCCTGACTGTTCAATATTTGGTCCACCACCACCACCGCCGTCGTTTCTGTCCATCATCCACCGTCACCGTTTCCGTCGCCGAATTCATTTTCGTCCACCGTCTCCGTCGTTAGTTCCGTTTTTGTCTACGGCGCCGTCGCCGACTTCATTGTTGTTCACCGTCTCCATCGCCGACTCTGTTTCCGTCTACGTCGCCACCACCGACTTCGTTTTTGTCTATCGCCGCCGTCATCATATCTTGTCCACCGACAGAGTGAGAGAGAGAGTAGGGCTGGGCGTTCGGGTTCGAGGCGGGTAGTTATGTTCGTCGGGTATCCGTTTTGAAAAATATAAAACCCATTCGGATATTACGTATAATTAGGTCGGGTACGGGTCGGGTTATAGCGGGTATCGGTGTAGGGATCAAATCTCCCCTAGAAGAATCGATAAGCCTAAAACGACGTCGTATACGCCAAACCGGTCCAGCGGTCAAAGCACAGAAGACAGAGGCCCATTAACGGCCCATCACTGTTTGTCTCAACCGAATTGTATTTCTATAAATAAGCATGTACCTCCCTTATTGGAGAGGATCCGAAATTTCTAAGTGAAAATAAGACAAAACTTAGCTCTGATCTTGATGAATAAGAGCAATTTCTAAGAACCCAAATTCGCAATCTTCTCTAAGTGTTTGAAACCCTAAAGAAGCTCTAATTCGAAGAATCTTCACAAATTCTATTGTGCAATAATTCCAGCTTGCACAATCGGGATTGGTTCGGGTACCCGTATTTATGATTATACTAAAAAAAAAAAAATTAATCAAAAGATAAAAAATAATTATTCAAAAAACCAAGTCTTAAACACAAATTGAGTTTAAAAATGCCAAAGTTGACGAAACGCCAAGATATGATAGTAAAAAAATGGAAAAGAAATTCAAAACACAACCCAAATGTAGTAAATTTACTAATATATAAACACACACAATAAGTAAAGGAAACAAAAAAATAATAATTTTCAATCCGAAAGCACAAGGATCTCGATCATGTAAGCTATAGACGAAAAAAAAGATGAAATGAGTGTTTTAGATTTAGGTTTAGTGATTAAAATACATAATCATGTATGTGTATGTATAAATTCGGGTACCCGATCGGGTATCGGGTTTTACCCTATCGGGTTTGGATACCCTAATGTTAATAAAATGAAACCCGATCGGGTAATTTACGATGCCCGTAGCCTACCCGTACCCTAATTTTTGGGTCAGATTCGGGTTCGGGTATCGGGTATGGGTTTTATGCCCAGCCCTAAGAGAGAGAGAGCCGGAAAAACACGTCGGCCGGAAAGAGCGATGGAGAGAGAGAAAGAGAGCGATGGAGAGAGAGAAAGAGAGCGATGGAGAGGGAGAGAGAGAGGGAGAGAGAGAACATCGGAATGAACGCCGGAGAAAACGCACCAGTGAACCGCCTTTTTGTCACCATCTTCGACCACCACCAACCACGTTTCTTCTTCTCCTTGTTTCTTAGAGAAAAGAAGAGAGAAAGGGAAAGGAAGAGAGAAAGAGTGGGCAATATGGTTTTTTCAAATGTAATGTGAAATGAAATTGAAAGAAAATTAAGATTATGGTAGATTTGAAAAGAATTGGGAAATTTATGGCAATTTTGATAAAAATCCCTGAAGAAAAGTAATTTGGTGGAGATTAGGATCAAATTTGCTTTTTCAACGTATATTTTGGAATTCAGTGGCGGGTGACCTACGTATTATTCAAAATTACTATATTAACCCTAACGTGGATCCCATTGACCTTTAATCATTGAGGTTTTCTCATTAATTTATTTTAGCTACCATACTACTAAATTAAATTTATAGCATTTACTGATCTGGATTTGTCCCCCACCTCACATTCACATATCAAATTAATATTTAATTTAAAAATCCAGTATGCTGATCTTCTGCACTCTATAAACACGGGCTTGATTTCAAAATCAATCAAGAGATTTTGATAATTTTTATTAAATTATTTGTATTAACCCAAAATTATAAAATATTCATAAATCTATAGAAAAATATGAGGTGATGTTGTAAGGGAAGTGGTTAGATGTGAGCCCTTTCGGGACTGAAGTAAATGGTCATCATTTCCCGTTATGGCCATACACAGCTTCCCTTATTGATTTTTATTTATTTAAAATATACTTTGTTATTGAGTATTCATTTTTCTTATAATCTCAAACCGATTTGACGGCCGCTATTTAACCAAATCAACAATCTTAAACACTTAAAACATGACGACTAAACAATCAATTCCAATAGCTAAGAAAATTGATGTTTCTAATAGTTAGCGAAACAAAACATGCCGCCTTGTGTTAGTGATTTAGTTGTGTCAATATCTCATTTCAAATATGTAAATTTTAACCAAGTGGCCGTGGTCTATTGGTAATGGGCCCACGGTTGTGGATACCACCACCATGGTTCGACTCCTAGCCACCGAGGTTTTCACATGGTTTTCTTCGGGTCTCCAGGATCACGCTAGTTGGAACACACCTTGGTGGGATCCAAATACATGGGTTATCAAATAAATAAAAAATATGTAAATTTTGAAATTTTAGGTTTTTGTGTGTTTTTAATGTGTATATATATGGTTATTTTAGGCAATTCAAACGAATCAGATTAATATCACGGATAGTCAGATATGCACATGCTAAATATTCGTGTTTGAAAGATCACAATCGATGATACCATATTAGGATTACCATTTTTACCATTTGGAGAGAAACCGAAAAATGCAAAAAAAACGCTTGCTTTGGTGATAAGTCGAGGAGTTAGAGGTAAGCTTCGCATTTATCACCACTTTCCTCTACTTCATATATGATTCATGATAGCAACGAAACATTTGTCCTTATAATTCGGATTATGAACTCTCCAACAATGTTGGTGTGGGGAATATCCATTGAGACAAAATAGTTTGATCCTAAATAAACGATCTTCCATGTCAAAGTGGCTAGATCCAATGGCGTTTAAGACCAATTTCACCTTGTTCATACCATATTTGAAGGCGTTTTTTATATGTGGAACCGACAAGAACCAAGATAACGTTTAATTGTAGATCTGAGAATTTCAGCGCAAGTTAGAGTTTCGGGAGAAAGGTGTGAAACCCTTTCTCTTGCTAATGAACGGCTCTTGTGGCCTTGCTAATCAACTCTTCAAGCTCCTTACTTTTTATCACGTTTTTTTTCCGCTTCTTGTCTTCACGTTTTCTGTACATTGTGGTGGAAAATCATCGGAAACAGCAGTAATGGCTTTCGAAAAAAAAAAACCAAAGCAAAAAACACGTTTTCAAAGATCGCATCTCTAACACTACATTAGGAGATCCCACATTTATAAATAAACTCAAAATTCACTAACCCAAAAATACCGTAACAAGTTCCTGAGCAAAATCAAATCCAAGGTCATATACTAAAAGCTAAACAATAATAAAACAACATCTGTAAATGAATTTACTAACATGATGATAACTTGGTGTCAATCTTAGCAATAAGTAAATTGTGACGGTATGAACATTTTGTTATCTAAGGCTGATTATCTAACTATTCAACATAGAATTCGGGGTAAAGGATTAGAATGTTCATCGAAATTTTACAACATGATTAGGTAGTAAATGTTACTTTTAATCAATAGGATTAGATTGCGATATTTAATGAACTTACACGAAAATGTATTGAAAGGTGATATCAGGACCATCCTTTTGGTAGCTCCTAAAAGCATTGAATATGATTTTTCTATGAAATATATAATAGCCACTCGATTATCGCATGGCTAGACCCTTAACGTTACAACTTTCATCTTATTATCTTATTCTACTTAATAAAAAAAGTATATTTTATCTGTCGTGGGTCTTTTTCGTATGTGCACTTCGGAGTTGAAAACGACCATTATGATAACGGGTCTAAGAAAATATTATTGCGTGGCCATTACATTAGAACTAAACTATATATGTGTTTTATAACTAAACTATAAGTTACTTTTACTGGTTAAGGTATATTGTGTTTTACCTACATTATCACTATATATGTTTCTGTGAAAGATTTTTATTAAAGAAAAGTGGTGTTTTTATAACAATGATCTAACTATATTGGTTTTGTTCATTGTCTCGAAATTTGTTCATTGTCTCGAAAATTTAAAGCGAAAACTTATATGTACTATTCAAACCTAACCCGTGTCTTTTCTTAGCAAAAAAAAAAAAAACCTATACCGTGTCTTTTAATCTAAACCATATATATACACATGAAATCAAATTTTCGCCATTTTTTATTTACAAGTGCTTCTACAATTGAAAAAGATACAATATTCTTACGTTAAATATTGGTTTAGATAATTTAAAATATCATAAACGCCTATAAAATTGTAAATAAAATAAAATATATAGCAACTAGAAAAAGTTCACACGTTGCGCGGAAAAACTATTTATATAATTTTTTTTTAATTATTTTACTATACATAGTGATATTTAAGGTATATGCTCACAAATCATATTTTTTAAAACAAAATATGAAGTGAACGATATGATGATATATACAAATATATTTTATTTGAACACTATATGTTCAATTGTGTTCTAAATTTTAACTTATTCTTTCCTTTGAACCTCTTTGTTATAGTCTACTATTAAATAAAAATAGATGTAAAATTTTTATTTACTTTTGAAGTTAACTGATCACATATTTCGTTTACGGAATTCGATTCTTATATTATCTAATTTATATAACTTGTATTGTATTTTAATTAAATAATAGTCTTCTATATATAATTTTATTTTTATTTGATGTCTTTGTGGTTATTTGCATAAAATACTTTTTTATAAAAAATCAAGAATCAAATTTGTATATGACATGACTAATTTATTTAGTTTTAACTAATTCCTTACAAAACCATATTTTATCTTATCAATAAATAAAGACCCTAACATTTTCAAATACTTAATAAATTAATATTTTTTAGCAAGATGAAACCATGGGTGGAATTAGCTATGTCCAAGTATCGACTGTATTGGACCAATTACATCAAGTTTGATCACCCATATATTCGTCGATGCAACTTCATGAATAAAAAAAACTCAACAAAAAAGAAAACTATATATATATGAGAATATAGTTTTACATATTTTTCAATTAATTTCTGAAGATAATTTGATGATAATTATTTCTTTAAAATTAATAATACTATCACACTTTTATTTTAAAGAATCAATATATAAATCACAAAATTTAGGAGTCAACTGTCAAAACTAACAAAAAATACAAGGATGTAAAAAAAAGGCACATAGCATTCTCTCAAAACTTTACCTTTTGGAAACTTTAAAATATTATTAGATACATGTCTAGGATTAGATACATGTAATTCTTAATACAAAACATTTAATCACGGAGTTTAATTACATGTTGAGTTACACACAATTATGCTTATAAACTGTTGACTATGTCTATATATATATAAATATGGTGAGTTTACAATCCTGTTAAGAACCAAGATCACTAATGGCAGTTTAAGAACTTAACAAAACAATTAACAGAGACATTAGTGTATTAAGTTATTTACAAAAGCTATAAAACTAAGTATTTCAATTATTGAATGGGCCAGGGTAAAACTTAAGGTGGAAAAAATGCAAGTGGATTGAGAGCATGGAGCCATGGAACCATCTAAAACACTAAATTACTGTACCAATTAATTATACCAAAACAGAAAATGTGAAAAATGTTTGTAATTTGATCCCTTGTCAGTTTGTAGTTTTATCCCTTCAATTCCATAGTTTTTAACATTTTACCCCCCTTAGATTCGAGTATCGAAAATAAAAAGAAATTTAGAACTCCACTACTATTGTTTTTTGTTTCTCAGAGCATCTCCAACCCTACACCAAATCTTATTTTAGTATAAAATCTTCTCCAACCTAACACCAAATTATACACCAAAATGGTATAACACCAAATTTTACACCAAATTTAATGTATAATTTTTATGTAAAATTTGGTGTTACACCATTTTGGTGTATAATTTTTTTATTTATAAATTGGTCTTTCAAATTATAAGAATTTCAAATTTAGTGAGAAACATATATAAATGTTGACAATTAAACCCAAATCTAATATGTTTATGATAATGAAACCAAACCTATTATAAATACCTTCATTTTATATGATGTATTGTATTTTTTTCATATTTAATGTTAAATTTAAATGATTTTATAATTTTTTAAATAAAAAAAGATAGATGGGTTAATCTATAAATTTGTATAAGAATAAATTTAGAATATTATTTTTGGTGTAGAAAATGGTACTATAATTTTTGGAGTAAAAACTAATACTATTTTAATGCTACATTATTTTAATGTAGAATACGGTGAAATACATTAGAGATATTCTTACAAGTTTTTTACTCAGCCACTACTGTTTTAGAAATTTAAGATCAGCTTTAGTTACCATCATTACTCGCACGACTGCTTCTGCACGGAAAATCACATATAATACATACAAAAATATACATTAATTGTTGTGCACGGAAAATTATACACTCACATAGAGAGATATATACACGAATATATATGTTGTGTCAGTGAAGAGACTGTAACTCTTGTGTTCCAAACGAATTAATCTCCCTGTCCATCTTCGTCACTTTCCAACGTGGCACTAGTAAACAAGATCTGTTTCACTTTTTCAGGTTATTATTGCACGTAAGAAACCGAGCAGCCAGTAGATATAACATTGTAGAGAATAATAATGTGAAATGAAACTGATTTTATTCTTAAGTTCTACTAATTTTATAAGTCAAAACAAAATCTGTATATTCAAATACGTATACATATATAATTTCTCTATATATACATATCGATATGTTGATGTGTAAATAGGTACATGTATAGATGTTGGCATGACAAGTTTAACTCAGAAAAAAAAACACAGTATGAGATGAGATCAACCGCGCATAGATGTGTAAATAGGTACATGTATAGAAGTTGGTATGACAAGTTTAATTAAGAAAAAAAAAACACAGTATGAGATCAATCGCAAATGACCTAAAAATTTTGAAAATTTTTTAGAGCCAAAATTAATATTTTAAAAATCAATTTTTTTTTTATATGAATGGAAGGCCAATTTTTAACAAACTGTATCGAATTTTAATAGTGATTAAGCATTTTAAAACCACTTCTGTATGATATACACTTATATATTTATATTTAACACCAGATTTTGTGTTCATGCGAAACTAACTTCTATCGTAATTAGTATTATCCTCTCTCTCTCTTGTTGGTTTTTCTATCAACTTTGATAATGAATAATACGGTTTCAATTTATACAACCGGCTCAATTTATACGACTTGCTTAAAGAGTAATTACTTATAAACCTAGATACAATGTGAATGTGAGTGTGAATGGATTGTCTGATGAGGATGATTAACATGTCTACATCAATATATACAAATATTATATAGTCTACCTAAATATCATGGAGCAAAATGTATATTATAACTTGTACATAAGAAGACCAAAACACAATTTAAATACGGAGACATTATTTAAGGATTCATAAATCACCCGGAGAATTAAATATATTTGTATAATTTAAACAATAACATAAATAAATAGATTCTGCTGGTATAAGATTATAAAACTATACGAGCTAGTGAATAGATTAGCAATTAACTAAGTAGAATAGAAGATTGCCTAAATATTAAACAAACAAATTTTTCAACTACAAGTGAGATAAAAAGGTTTGATATATTGGAGCATGGGTCCACATATTTGATTCATTACGAACTTCAAAAGGGTTATAAATTCTTGGGATTATTTATGTAAAAAGTTGGTAGATCCATATACTATAAACTATAAGAGGCATATATATATATATATATATATATATATATATATATAAATTAAAAATCAACCTTGTTATTTTCAACCTCCGTGAAACTAGGACGGAAGAAATTAAGTGAAAGTGAAAGTGAAAGTCAAATCCACGTTGAATATTGATTCGTGGTATTCCTACAGTTTGATAAATTTACAATATTGTTTTAAATGTGAATTGGTTAATAGAATAATTGAGGGGTATGTAAAGAAAGAAAGACAAGTAAGGGATCAAAAAAGAAATAGAGAAAAATCACATGTGGGAGATGAGTTATCTACGCCACTTTGATCTTCCCATGTGGATGTGGTTTTACCTCTCAGTTTATATGTCTCCAGCTCACAATTTCTCTCTCTAATTAATTACCAAATTTTATTTTCATGTTTGTTTAATTGTGTACTTTAGTAAATGGTTAATAGCAAAGTAATGACTAATCTAACGAAAAAAGTTAAAATTTATATGGTGATCATGTAAGTGGCTAGCGTCAAGTAAAAGCTTTTTTTTGAAGGTGTAACTTAAGCAAACACTGTTAAAATGAATGTCATTAACAATTCTACCTACAAAATCAATGTATAATATATAAGGACTTTTTTTTTTTGTCGAAGGAGGGGAAGACAACAAGATCTCTCCCATTTTATTAGATACTAAAATTACATTCGGACTTGTCGTGGAACCGTAGTCCCACTCATATCCTCAAGAAACAACAAATTAACTGAATCATGAACCAACTCCAATAAATAAAAACTCAACGGTAAGCTAAACGCATAGTTCGCTAATCCATCTGCTAGACGGTTAGCCTCTCTAATATATAAAGACATTTCGATTGCGTCGTTTGTTAATTAAGAATCCTTTCTGTAGGGGGAAAAAGAAATGAAAAGAAGAAACGCCAAACGAATTGAGATAAAAGTTTAACAAAAAATAAAAAAACAAAGTGAGATAAAAAGAGAGGCTCTTGTGAAGAAGCAAAGGGCAAAAAAAGATGTGAAAAAGGGAGAAAAAAACAAAGGCCACTTCACATTCTTCTTTTGCTTCTTCGTAGCAAAGTTGTTTAGAACTCATGATTCTCCTAACTTCATCTTTCTCATTCTCAACGACATCACAAGAAATTCCTCTACCTAGCATCTCCTTAAGCTTCTTATACCGTTTATTAAGATCATTGAACTTATCTTCGCATTGTTGAGGAGAAACGTGATAACCTCTTTCATTATTGGGAGATCGACCTCTGGTCGATATTGACCGAGTTTGAACAGTCAAGACGACCAACGAATATTATGAAAATAATGAAGATATGATGACTTAAGAATCAAGAAAGATCTAGAAGATCGTTAATATTTGTCAATATCTTATCTTAAGAAATTCGTCATTATGTAAAGATATTATTTACATATATATTTATCTAGATTTGGGAAATTAGTTTTCTATATAAATCAATGTAACTTCTAATATTATTCTTATGAGAGTTTAATATAATTTTTATGAGAGTCTAATATAAATCTCCTTAGCTTTGGAGACTAGTTTCCATTTACCTTTCTTCCCGTCACCGTTGTTGAAAACCGAGTTTTCTTCGCCGAGATAAGTGAGAGCAGTGATCATTAGCTTCACTGTTTATCCATCCATTTCACTCGTTTCCAAGGAGACTTTTTGCCATTTTTGACATGGTTATGAATACAAGCTTGACTTGTTGTAACCGAGTCATGTCGAGAAATGAATTGGTTTTGGTTCTGATTCTGATTTCTTGTAGGATTTTGAAATTTCTTAGCTTCAAAGCAAAAATCCATGATTCTCAGACCAAAACAAACAATTTATCATCTAATTCAACGCGAGAAGATGAAACTTATCTTAAGAGAAACTGAAACAGGCCTTTTGAAACTGAGAGAATTTAGGTTTTGAGATGACAATTGTGATCACTAAGACAATGCGTAGACAAATTATTAGAGGAAGAAGATTTTTTTTTGTTTGGGGGACTATTTTCTCTAATATTAGTGACAAAAAGTTATTCATTTTAGTGTATCAGAAGATAGTACTATATCTGGACCCACACTCCAAATTTGAGTAGTATGAATTTTGAATATGTGATTATTTATTTATTTAAGGTGTACTTAGATGTTAATTTTTGTTGAGAGAAAGATATATACAATGAACTTATTAAAAAGG